>JAQFYM010002426.1:0-23751 GCA_034694785.1 Agrenia bidenticulata
AGTCCTCTCCATCTATTAAAAGATGGTCAAAAATGCAATATATCGACAATTAATAGTGTATATTATATTTTTGGCACTAATTTGCGGAGTTTTCCGGCAGCCCTTTCTATTGACTAAAAAATATTATCACCCCTTTCTTAGCTTTAAATTTATGTGTTGTTAAATTCGGATAAAGAAGGCTACACAAGCTAAAAAAATACAAGCTTTTTACAATTGCACGCATACATATATATATGCTAATATCTCTGTAACAGCTTGTGATTTATTCTGTCTTCGTTTTATCTACAAACAGTTAACTATTCTGCAATCACTTTAATTTTAGAAGAAATACTATGATTTAAGATTAATTTATTGCCGTAGTATATTTTTAATAGTCCGTAACTTGCATTTTCTAAAGTATTTTTATTTATTAGTGGATGATTTTAACATCTTCATTTTTGGATCACAGAGGGGTCAAAAAACAAAACTGTTTAGATTTGATGTACTTAAAGAACTCAGAACTAGTATCTTCACATAACCTTTTTTTTAATACCGCTTGAAGAACAAGACAAAAATTGAAGGCAAAACTGGTTTTTTAGTTTTCCATTTTAATTGTATCTATACCGACACAGGTTGACATATAAAGTATAACTTAACAATAATTTTATTAGCTTACAAAATAAACTTTTACAAGCGGAACGATAAATTACATCATACTAAAAAACTAAAAAAACTGCTACAAAATACCATGAAACTTGATTAGAAAATGCTTTTGATGAAAAAATACCATTTTAACCTTCTGTAAAAGAAAATTTGTAACAAATGTGAATTTGAGGATAAGATACCATACATATTATTGAAGAGGTATTTTGCTGATATATGACGACGATGTCAAAAAAGATTAAAAAAATTTTTTAATTTGTACTATATTTTTACTTCTTACGTAAGTTTAAAAAAAATCTTTTCACAGAAGCCGATAAAATTATTAGTTATACCCTTATGACATCTGTTGATTTTTGGAAACTAATAGTGCTTTACATACATTTTTTTCACACAAAAAACTATAAAAAAAGCGGAAAAACTTTTAAATCGTCTTTTTTTTACTTTAATGCACAGTTAAAAAAAACTAAAACAAAATTTAAGTTGCGAAAGTGTAAAAAGTCTCTAGCTTGTAAACCGTTTAATAAAATCCCCTCAATTTTTACTTACAAAAAAATACACATCATTATATTAAATAGATCAACGGCGATTTGGTAAAATAAAGAAAGGGTGTAAAGTTTTTTTTCTTATAGCGTATAATTTAACATATTGAATGTTTGTTAGGCATCATTATTGGTCCCAAAAAAAATTGCATAAGCATAAAAAAAAAAGAATTATCACTAGGGTTAAATTAAAAAAAAAATACTTGGAAATACATGGTTAAAAATTTACATTTTAGATTCAACGTATTTTTTATATCTTAAATTTTCAAAATTATGTTCATTTTTTTACCTTGTGCCATCACATGATTTTTCAATCATATAATATAAATTTCGGTTATCGTTTATTAGTGAAGATATATTTTAAAAGTGCAAAATATTAAACAAAATACGAAAAAACTAAACGCAACTTTCAAACACAAAACATAAAAATATAGCTATATAAGCACTTGGTTTTTTTAGTTGAGTATACAGGTTCTACTTCAGGTTGAGTTGGGATAATGTTTAATGCAGTGTTGCGCAAAAAGGGCCTCTTGGCCTTTTTTTGGCCGTGGATATGCATTGAATGGCTCTGGATATTTATTTAATTAATTTATATCAATTTAATCAGTAGTAAAAAATATAATGAAAGCTATAGACTCTAGCTTCTAAGACTAGATGAAAGTCCAGTTTAAAGATAAAATTATTGTTCAAAACTCTATTACTATTCGTATTTCGAGATTTCTTTATATTTGTAGCCTAAGTAATCAAAAATTTGGGTTTATGTAATTTCAAGCATTCGAAAATCTTCTATTTGAAAGTCGAGTTGTCGAAAATCTTTACTTCTTAAGCTCGTAGTACAGTAAAATCTTGATAAAAAGCTTAGGTGAATTTTGTTATTACTCCTTCTTACGAGAAAAAATTTGTCTCATAATAAGAAACAAATATATCATAACATTATATAAAAATAGCAAAGAACATACAAAATTAATCGAATATCTTGTTTAATTATCGGAATTTAAAGTTCTTTTAATATCATCGTCTTCTTGATAAAAACCCACGCATGTAAATGAACGAAAGAACGTAAAACTTTTTGTTCGAACATTGCTAGTGTTACCCATTGGCACATAAGTATCTTTGATATTGTGGTATATTCACATTTTCCTATACACTTCCATCTCCACTCATCACAGTATTTCCTCATACATTTATATAAAGTTGCAATTACGGCTAAGCGTCTTATGGCTGAGCTAAGTCAGTATAGCCAGGTGGCACGTAAATGACATAAAAATTTTCCGTTTTTAGCAATTCGATACTTTCATGTTTTTTGTGCACTGCAAATGTATCTTAAATAAGAATTATGGCGAAACTATTAGTAGGGAATGTTTCAATTATCGTTTCATAACTTCACCATCCATCCAACCGTTTTTCTGCAAATCAATCGCATGGTTTCTTTAAAGATCCTTTATTGCCTCAGATCTTCTAATACCTTTGAAAATAAAATATTGTGAAGAAATGTCCATCAGCTGAAATAGTCAACGCCACTGCAAACCTCATCTTAACATTTGTTTATTTTTTATCTTAACCACCTTCGTCCCGATAGCCTCAATTGTTTTATCAGAATACAAGTCAAAGACAATGAGTGTCTCATCCATGTTATAACTATGACGTCTCGGTATATTATAAAGTTGCACTAGATCAGAAATTTCCGCCTGGAAGTCATGTATTAAATACATATTGACATTTGCTAGAACTCGTTTAGATGATGATTTGCACAGCGTCTAATAAAATCTTATATGGAACTTACATATTCAACAATTACTGAATGCAGATGTTTTCGCCTCCGCCATATTTTTATTTTCCCATAATCTTAGTGCCTCTGCTTTTATCCATCTGTAGGCAACAGCACGTCCAAATATTCTCATATCGAAAATACTCAATAATATTTTCTCTTCAATACCTGGGTACATTGGGGGGCTGACCACTTTTAGCCCTTATTAGAGTTTCTTACCAAACAGATTAATATACTTTTGTCTTAACCAGCGGGCTATAAACATACTAGATATCGCATATTTTTGCGCTAGAAATAAAACACTACCTAGTTATTTCATGCGTTTTCTAACATACTTTATGCTAATAGAATTTTTGTATCTTCTTCCTAATTTGTGAACTTGGAAAGTCAACCATTTTATTTAAGTGTACTAAAAATGAAAACGTCTCAATAATAAGCACATAATATTATACCCTGTGCTTTTTATCGAGACTATACGCTATTAAAAATTGATAATATTCTGAATTCATACTATTCTGAATTCCGAGTTTTGGGAATCGTCGGAATTTGTAATACATATGATTCCGAATGTCTGAAATAAAAGTATTGTGTATTATATAACAAAAATTTCTAAATACTCGTGATTATATAATACCCTTGACTCCGACTTTTTTACCAAGTTTTTAGAATTCCGAATAATAAGAAGTCGAATACCAAAAATTCCAAATACCCCGAATTAAAAAACTCGGAATTGAAGAACTCGGAATTCTGAATGCCCGAGAATTCCTAATACTTGGCATAAAATATCCCGGAATTACGAATTATCGAAATGGCAACCTTTCGGCATGCACCATAACATTTATATTATACTTATTTATTTGTAAAACAAAAAAAAAGTGACTTAGATACTTCAGTTGACATTTTTTAATTAGTATATGTCTATACTCAATATTGGTTTTTGTTCATTTTTTTTTTGCCGTGACTTTTTCATATTTGACAAACACTGGTTTAAAGTTCAAGATCACACAAAAACAGATTTTTATACGTCTTAAAAAATAGTTATTTTGCATTTATAAATATCTGGTTACTGTGGATAATAAAAAACCAAAAAATAAAAGATCTGCAGTTGTTGAACCAACAATAAAGTTTCATTTGCAGAGCTAAGATGTAAAAAAGTATTGCAAGTTTTATTTAAGTTCAAAAACAAATAAAAAATGTTTTTTCCGAAAAAAATAGGCAAGAAGTTTATTAAGCACATAAAACAAAACAGTGTTAAAAAACTCGCAAATTTCGTTTTGATCTGTTTCTATGAGATTTAACACATAGCGCAGGCTTAGCAAACAACCCATTTTTTTTCACTGTGTTCGAAAATAAATAAAGACAAAAAATATAAATATGAAAGAAGCCGTTTTAGTTTTTGTATATTATTTTGGAAATAAAAAAGCTTTATCTTGTAAAGCGATACCTACAGAATATATACACTGCAAAACAGCTTTTTTTACGTTTTTGTCACGCATGTTTATCCTGTTCGAAAGAAATCTTAAATTTTAAAATGATATTAACAATTAGATAGAAGTGGTTGCGCAAAAAAAAACAAAAAACCGCATTTTTAGGTCTATATGGAATACGTGGAAAATATTTCTTTTCTACTAAAACGATAACAGCTATTTTATAAAATATAGTTTTTATCTTAATTATTTAAAAAAAAAAATAAAGATCATTTAATTTGATTTATACACAATTAAAAAAATGTATAACTTGTTTTTTGGTACAAAAAGGTAATCAAACAATATAACAGTAACCCTATTAAATTTATAGATATCTTTATATTTTGCTTTTAGACAACTTTTTCAAATGTAATTCTAATGCGTTATTATTTTTTACAATAAAAATAGTTGTTTCGTATGCAAAAAAAACGCATAGAACAAAAAAATGACAATTTTACTTTTTTAAATATTAATAAACAAACACTCTATGTTTTTCTTGTTTATGACTCAGAATGTTTTTTAGAAGTAAATTCCGCTAGAAAGACCAAAACTATCATGTTTTTAGCTAAATGCTATTTTTTTTACCCTGTGTATACGTACTTTTTGTATCTCAAATACAAGTGTTTAGGCCGTTTAGTTGACTGTATACGTATAAACTGGCATACATATGGCCGTAAATGAACAACCCGTTGATCTGTACTGAATATGCTGTATTTTTTGTATGAGATTGTTAATTTATTACACAATTTATAGTAAGAATTAATAATTTCATAAAATAAACTCGTTTTTAGAAAACACTTTGTAATATAAAAATTTGCTCCTTTTTTTACATGTTTATTAAAATCTAGTAGCGTTTGCATAAAAACTAAATTATGAACGAAATAATATTTCTAACAATAACATTGCTTCAATTTTTTTAATAAAGCTTAAAACTATACGTAGAATTGAAAAAAAATCAATGATAAAGTCGGTTTTTAGCAAGAAGGAATATCTCGTAGCAAACATTGAATTTTGTTTTAGTTTGCAAAATTACAGCTATATAAGAAAACAAAAACATTTTACATGAAGTGTTTACTGCAAAAAGGCATGATTTCTATTATAAATTCATTTTAACACGCTTTTTATACATTTTAAGGGTAGTAATTCTAGTTTTTTTTTTCATGTGATTTTCTTATCAAAAATAAAAAGTTTTTAATACAAAGTATCCTTTTTTTTAGAAATGTGTATAAGGCTATGTCATACAAGTATTGCATCTTATTTAGGGGTGCGACAAAGTTTTTTTTTAGCAAAAAAAAACAAAAAATCAACATTGTAAGGTAAACTAAATATTTAAATTAATAGAAGCCTAATTTTTTTTTATTGGTGGGCAGAAAAAAATTGAGCTCCTTCTTTCTTAAAAATAATTTGCATAACACTCCTTTAAAAGAATAAATCAACTGATTTTTATCATAAACTTCTAAAAGGAAAAGTATTTCTGCCGTTATGTCTCTTGTTACGAGACGCCAAGGCCTATACTTTGAATCGTATTTGCTACCCTATTTTAAATATACGCGTCACAAGATCATTGCGTAGAAGTGACGCAATGGCACGCTGCGCGCGCCACAACACATTTAACTTAACCATAATATAAAAACATAAAAAAAATATTTCACATTTTAACCATTTTAAGTTTACAAGTATACATTGAAACAACGACAACCCGCAGCAAACTTACTGCTGACGTATCGATTTTACAGTCACTTTTAATCAACCCGCATTTAAGAACACGTGCCCAGATGCCACACTAGAATTTTGTTATTTTAATATTTTGTTTCTATTTCATACAGCAAAAGCATATTACCATACCCTTTTTTTCAACAAGTCAAGCGAGTAAAAGTATATACTTTTGGGTGCATTTTTAAGAAAGATTCAAGTTCATCTTTATTTTTTTTACAAATAAAAATATACCCAAATTAGAGTTCTTACTGAACCTTGTAATACACAAATTACGTTTGCAGTTTTTCTAGACAGTCAAAATCTTTTCGTGTCAGTTTACATATTAAGGCGCAGTCTCTGATATTTAAAAATAGCAAATATTTACACCTGCGAGCACAAAAAAATGCACAAACCTACTAACTATTTATCGTTCCAGCGGTTAATACACATTCTACGTGTCGTAAAAAACATATTTTGTTTTCAATTTCGTTTTTTGCACATCTGGTACTTTTGATATATTTCTAATTTTTTTCTATTGTAGAAAAATATTGGCAAAATCAAAAAGGCGTTCAAACAATTTGTACAATCATTTGTGCTCTGCAATGCGATATGGTAATAAAAGTTTACTAGTATTTATCGGCTGAAAAACCAGTGGCGTAGTCAAGGAAAAAAAGAAGAAGGGCCCAATTATTTTTTTGACTAAATAAAAAATCTTTAACATTTACAAAATAAAGAATATTTTAGAAGACTTTTAAAACATATAACATTCTCCCTTACTCTCTGTTTTTGTAAAAATTCCTCGTTATATTATGCAGCTTAATTTAGTGCGCAATTTTGTTTACAACTGGAATTTCAGCCCTTCAAGCTACTTCTTAATTCGCCAATTAGGTTATACTTATCTTATTTTACTTCATGTTCTTTATCGAATTCTTTTTTGTCAATCGCTACTGCATAAATGTATGATCATTCGTAAAAAATGATCTGTAATATAGTTAGTATCCCTCTACTGCTGAATACTCCAAAATGGGTATTAAAAAATAGATATACAGTTATTTTTAATCTGAAAATAGATTTTATTGGGAAACTTAACATATGCCTTGAAGTAATTTCTATATAAAAATTAAATTGTAAGTATATGATATACATTTTAGATTTTATACAGATCAATTTGTATATCTGTTAATTTACCCTGAGTTTGCATGAAAATATTTATTTTATGGGTTCTTTTTTACAATTGCATGATATTCATGATTGTAATTTTATACTCACACTGATATATTTGTGCAAAAATGACAAATATTGTTAAGTTTTGTATCCTTTTGACTGATGCTTGTCCGTTTAATAATCTTAAATTCTTGCAAATTCGCAGAGGTTAAATTCTTTTTGGCAAACTGGTTCGATATTGACTGTTTTATTCAGGGGTTCTAAAAATTTCCTGCCATTCGTAATATAAAATAACGTTAGAAATTAAAGTTCAGACTAGTCATAGAACACCTTTAATATTAATAACAGTCTCGCATTAATATTTCCTGCCAGGTAATAGCACCCATACTGATTTTTTCCATACTGTATGTTGCTTTGCTATAAAATGCAAAACATTGAAAATTTTAAAAACATATTTTTTACATCTAAAATATATAAAAAATCAACTGTTGTATTACAATATGTAATTTTTCTTTTAATTATATTCTTTTGTTTCCATGTATACTAGTATTAACATTGTTTGTAAGGTATATAAACCACCTTGAACCGCAATTATGCAAATTTTAATGTCATAGTGCTGCAATATACTATATCAGTAATGTTTTATACCACTAAAATACGATAAAAACTTTGACCATTTGTTAAATGCATGATCGTAAGTATCCACATTCAAAAGCCATCTTACGCTATAAAATGCACCAAAGTATTTTTTTTGTTTTTTACTTTTCTCTTTACATACTTTTTCAAAGAATCAATACCGCTGCGAGTGGCCTTGATATACTGTAAAATGGCATAAAAAAATAAACAGCGGTGTTTTAACTAGCGGTGAAACACTTCTAGACAGTGCATGTAGATCTTTAAGCATTGATTAGTATTGTATTCTGAGTTCTGATTTGTAATTTTTGCGGCCACGCCATTTTTCATTTCGATCATAGCTGTTACTCCATCACTACAAAACCCAACAAAAAATCAACATGGGAATCATTGATGATACCAATTCAAAAAAACAACAATATCAAAGGACTTTGTAGTTACCTGTAATACTCGACAAAAAGGGTAACTAATCTCCCATTTTTCTGACTTCATCAAATCTTGCCCAGCAGAAAAGTTGTGTCTTTCCCTGTTCATCTGTACTTTAAAAAATAGAAAAAAAAAAATTGAGATCTTTGTATTTTTGATATTGCATTATTTTCAATGTGCTGTGAAATAAGCTTTGTACTTTTCGTAATATTGCTTCCGTGGTTATTATTTTGTCGATGGTTGTACTTTTTTGTACATTTCTTTTTATATGTATGTAAAATTGTGATGCGTAGTTTTTTGTAAACAACGAATGCGCCCATCCATTTTATATTATTATTTCAGCTGTTTTTTTTGTACAAAATTTTTAATTTTTACTTTTATCACTTTCATCAAGTTCTTATTTTACATTAATATTGTCATTATGTTGTATTTCACTATTTTTATCTTTCTTATACCTCTGCAAGCCAATTAGTTCCCCTAATGTCTCTTCGAAATATATTTTTAAAAATCGAAGAAGGTTCTGTTTGTGCAGCGCAATTCCCGAAAATCCCAATATATTTCATTTCATTAAATTTGCAGACAAGCTTTTTTTATACAACATAGACAAATAATACAGCAAGAAATCACTTTCGTATAAAGTAAAACGTAAACTACAAACACTGCATGTTTATAATATCTACTGTGATTTTTTGTGTTTCCGCGCTTGTTCCATTGTATAATCCTAAATGATCGTTCTCTTGCAATTGGCTTCTGTCTGTCATTCTTACACAACGGAAAAAAAAAAATAATTGGTAAACAATTGGGATATAAAACTGAATTACCCATTTATCTATTTTTGCGCACATCTGCTCTAGAGGATTGACACTTGCTGCATAAGTAATGTGTTTCAGTAGTTAAAAAGTATCTGCGTCGGAGTAACAAGGCACATGCGTCTTTGCTTTGTTGAGAAACAAAACTATGTATTGATTCGTTATTAAATCCTTTATACTGAATGCTTTTTGTAAATCATTATTTAAACATAGCTTTAGACTTTGTGCAAAACATCCTGTACGTTATCAGTATTTATGCACCAGCTATACTTGATAGGGGTCGCTAACATGTACTAAAAAATATACTTTCTTGTCAATATTGTATTCACATAAAATTAAACTAATCTAAATCTTATATTTAAAGCCAGGCTGTTATTGTGTAGAAGCGTCTTATAAAAATCATACTTTGTAATAATTAGAGAAAATTGTACTTTTTTTTTTCTAAATAGGTAAATTAAAAGAAAAGTAAAAAAGAAAAATATACTTTTGCGTTTGCTATGCAAAACCAAAATACAAAGACTTCGTTACACCTTAGCAAAAACCAATTGTATTATGGAGTTTTTACAAAATTATTTAGATTTTTTTAAGCAACAAAGAAACTACTAGATATTCTTAGCTACAACATATCGGATTTTTTAACTGTAAACACATTTTAATACATTATGACTAAGGCCAACTGCAGAAAAAACTTTTTTTTAAGCATACAGAACAGCTAGAAAACACTTCTCTTTATATGTAAAGATTTTTTATTTCTTCTGTATTAAAAAAAAGTATTCCTGACTTTTAGTTATATAAATGTTTGATGTACTCAGTTACTTTGATTATTTTGTTTCCAAAATTTTTTATAACATAGAAACAAGAATAAAGCTAGAAAAAATTGCTTAATTGTACTATTAGAGCATAAAAAAGCATTTTTTGTTATAAATGTCAAAAAACATTTTTTCGTTATAAATGTCAAAAAACATTTTTTTGTTCATACACTGTTTAGTCGTATAGTGAATACCTTCATACTATGTATAGGTTGATTAAACTATATAGGCAGTTTAATGCATATTTTTTTATCGTAGCTGTCATTTTTATACATGGCTAATTTACTACATTTAACATTTGAGTACCAGAAAAGAATAACTTTACACGAGTAAAAAGTTGCATAATACATTTAAGTAATACTGCAATTAGTTTTAGTTATAAATATCTAGAATAAAATCGTAAATGTACTGGTTTTCTAGTTTCTTATTGCATAGACACAACTCAGGATTTATGATTATGTGTAAACTTATTGAAAGACAAATTAAATGACAAACGTTGTTCGAAGTATGTATTTTTTAATATTATTATATCATTAAAAAATACTAATATTGTTTTAATTAGGTGAAATTTTGTTTACAGAAATCTTATATACGGATCAATATGGAACAAAATCAACTTCTTTCCAAATTGGAAAAGGCCCGTTTATAGCACTTTTTTGCTCGCAAAATATAGAAAATATGCAACATACAATTTTGAAATTCATAATCGGAAGTAACATGAAGACATGGACGACAAAATATAGTTTTATCGCTGATGAAATCTACGTCTCAGTTGCAAAACTATGCAACTACTCAAGTAAACGACACATTTTTTTCTTTAACATAAGTTCAATAAATATTTTGCAATATATGTTCTTTAAAAATTTTTACACTTGTTTTTTTTTTAATTTGTAATACAACTTGTTGAAAAAGCGATGAAAAGACAGGATCGAATCAAGATAAAATAAGTTCGCCATTTTAGTATCTATTTTCTTTCAGGAAGAGAAAGATTTTTGCTAAACAATCTTGTTTTTCAGATTCCAGGTGTTCAGTCCTAAAACGAGCAATGGGTTTGTATGTTAAGCCTTATTTACCGACAGAAACGCTATGGTGTCTGCATTTTGCTTATATGTAGCAGATTTGCAACAGAAATTGGTAGGATAAGCTGGTTGGATAAGTGGGTATTTTGGGAGAACTTATTTCTACGAGGAGGAAAAGTCATTCAGAAAAGTTATTAATTATTAACATTTGTTATCTATTTATATCTGTTGATCGGAACCCTAGTGCATTCTCGATTATCCTGTAAATTGTAATGTAGGTCCATATTATTATCAAATATTTCCATTTGAGGTAATTAATTGAAAAAAATGTCGACTTCTGCAGAGGGCCATTGTTGATCGCTGAAGCGATCGACCCAACTCGAATTTATGCTACGTGTCAAATTCTCAGACCCTTTGACCTCGTCTCAGGGTATGGCCTTACCGTGCCTGCGGCACGGTAGGCGCCACCCTTTTCCGTCGTCTCCGGGAGACATTCTGATGGCTTAGGCATCAACAACGCTTCGTTATCTTCTTTATACGAAAAGCGGTTTGTATCGTAAATTTTAGAGAGGTATAAATTATTAATAAATTATAAATAAAATGATAACAATTTGAAAAATATAAATTAATATTTCATCCCTAGTACCAAGGGTTCTAATGTAAAAAAACAAAAAACATATTATGCATAGAAAGTTTGCGATCATAAAAAGAAAAACACGAAAAGCATTTTCTAAATCAACACCGCGATCGATGTAAAAAATAAATGATTTATGTTATATAATTGTTTTTGTAAAATGTCTTTATCGGGTCTTATTTTATAGGCTTTTTTATTTACCTTTAAGCGATTTCAATAAACTTAGTCGGCATCAAACTAAAACATCGTAAAATTATACGCTCATATAGTATAACAACCTTTTTATATTGTGTGAAAAAACATACTTACAGGCAAAGTGTTGAACTTTATATCTATTTTTTTGTTATAAGCAGTATTAATACACCTTTTCTAAACATGGTAGCTTTTTATATGCCTAATGCGTACTCAAAATAAAAAAACTCTAAAGTAAAATTTATGCAGTATCTGATAGATAATAAGCTTTTATACCCGTCGAACATACATTTTTTGTAATATCATAAACCTTTTTTAATTTCCATATAAAGTTTATTTCATCAATCTTTTTTTCAGTTTAAAATATTCACCGTACTTTTCGGTGGCCTTCATATACTGAACTTGTTGGCTTTATGAATCTAGGCTTGCATGTACTTACAAGAAAAATTAATTTTTTTAATTTCTCGCGGAATTTACAAAAAAAGCGGGCATAGTCATTACCCAGGGTTATAAATAAGCTTCTTACAACAATTTTTTTAACACATGTTTTCTTTGACCTGCAAATAAATATGGCGTGAAATGGTTTTTATTAAATACCCAATCACATAAAAACACATACTATCGTAAATAAATTGTCTTTACGCCAATAAGGCACAGACAGTTATATTGTAAGAGTGTCATAATTATCAACTGCAATTTTTTTTAAAAAAAAGAGTGTTTTAGTATATAAAAACTTATCTTCGTTCTTTATGCATATTAAGTTTTTTAGACTCACAACACATATCTGTTGGTAACAGAATCTGGATTTTAGTCAATTTAGACGCAAATACGCCAATGTAAACAAAAAATATATGCGATTTTTGTTGAAAAAACGTCAAATTTCCAAATTTTTATGTGTTGATTTAAGTAATTTATCCAAAATATAAAAACTTACAAAAAAAAATTATAATTGCTACCAGTCAGATAGAAACGTATCTAAAAATCAATAGAAAATGTTTCCTGTCTAAATACATATACCGATGTATCTTTATAAAGTGTATATATGCATATGGATAATTGTGACTTAAAACTATTCGATATCAATAATATATTTGCTAAAGAGCTTGCTTGCTAGTAATATTAATTACTTTTTTGTCAAACTGTAACAAAAAAAAATGATTTGATTTTTTTCAACGAAATTTTATTATAATATAGTGTCGTATTCAATACAGAAATATGCAAATAATACTAAAAGTGGTCTAAAAAATCGCTGTTGTTGTATTTTTTAACATGTATAACGATGCACGACGCCTGTTATATGTTGTTTTAACAAAAAGATATTGTATTAATGATAAAATTTCGTTATTTTTGTTTTGTATATAACATTAAAAAAAAGTTGGTAATGCATTTTCTTTGGTTTTCATGCTATTCAATAGTGTAAAAGAGCTGTGTAAATAACAATTAAAATGCTTATCATAGGTTTTTTGTTCGAAGAATCTTTAAAGGATTATCCCCAACATCCACATCTAATAAATGGGGTGTTTACTTCTTTATTGTAAAAAAACCATGCTTTTTATTGTATAGCTAATCCTTTGTACAGATGCATATTTAGTAGTTAAATGTATAAACTAAGACCAAGTAAACGGTTGTTTTCTTTTTGAAATAAATTATAAACTTTCGTATATAAAAAAAAGTTTGTCGGAAAGGTTTTATTCAATTTTACTGCATTTATTATTTTTATTTTTGGGCAGTTATTTTGTTAATACAGACCGACAAATAGGAAATCATATCGTTATCAGCGATAGCTGCTGAAAAATTATATTTGTCTAAAAACCTAATGTCAGTTTAACAATGAAAAGATATAAGAGCTAGCTAAGATAGAGCATCTACCTGACACGCGTATAACAACAAAAAAAATGGCTGTTAGAAGTATATTGAACTTTTTGAAGGCGGCTTAAAAATACATGTTCGTTAAACGATCTACTCGATTGGGACTAGGTTTTGGGTCTAGAATCAAGCAAAATCCTGTAAATGCAACTTGTATGTGTTAGTTTATGACCAACAACACGTATTTTACGGTATTAACATCTTAAATAAAATTTTCGTATATTTTATAAAGTTAATTTTATTAAAATTTTAAACAAAAAAATAACTCTCCAATAATTATTTTGCTGTTTTTTTTACTATCGTTTCTAAAAGCATCTTTTAAGTGTTAAGTAATCGGCTTTGATTTGTAATGGTAGGTTACTCATAGGTTATCCTATAAAAACTATCTACCGCTAACCGCACGACTCTGAATTTACAATATGGTCAGTTTAGCCACGAAATAGATCTGTCTCGTGGCTTATGTAAGTAAATTTGTAAGATACATCATAAATCCATACTTTTTTCTAAAATTTTTGCATCATTAAAGATAGATATAAAAAAATATAAAAAGATAAATATGTACAGATTGTTTGAAAAAGAATACGCGTATTGTATACTGGTTATATTCCGGTTGTTTATATACAGACGACGTCTATTTAAAATACGGATAAACTACGTTTTTAGAAATTTGACTACTGATTAATTACATTTCTTACAAACTTTGCTTTTAGTATATTGCAAGGCATATTTTTTCGGGTTGTTTTTTGATGTAGCGCGGGCTACAATAAAAACTAAACTTACACATTTAGTCTGAAACATGAAATTGTAAAATTAGTAAATGTACAAATTTTATTTTTTTATTGTATTTTGATCAATGATATAGGAAAATAGAAGCGTGTACCTGGTATGGAAAATCAAAATATGGCTATTTTAGGCAGCAAATTTAATCATTTTTTTTCATATATGCATGTATATTTTTACCGACTATTTATATTTGCTTTATATTTCTTCTTTTATAAAAATTTTGAACGGTGAAAAATGCATGTTTATATTAAGATTAAACAGAGATGCAATGGTTTAGAAGATCAGTGGAGCATATGAAAACAAAGAAAACAATGAAGGGATACACCAATTTGTAGACATAACATAATTAAACACATATACAACAAATAAAAAAAAACCAGCGCATACAGTTAACAATACACTAGCTGATTTTTATAGATAGAGCGCAACTATAAAGGAAAAAAAAACATGTTTGTATTTAATGATCACATTGCCATTAACACACATCATTCTTGTAACATTTTCACGAGTGGTATTTTTTGTAAGCATTAAACGTTGAAACTGTTGATGTAAAGTTATTATTCAAGCGCTGCCATTTGCTTGTTTTCAGGGTTCGGAAAGTAAGAAAATCGGATATGGTAATATAGGCGAGCATATAGTAGATGGATAGACGGACTGCGATATCAAGATACTTGAATGATTTCTTCCATTTGATGCTTCCAGATATTTTGTTACGAGAATCCATGCAAAATAGAAGATGATCTCTAAGCTACCAACCAAAAAAATATTAAAGAAGATATGCTGCAATATTTTGATAGAAATCATATGTATGTTGCATTGCAGTTGGCGATACTAGGTAATCCACAAAAAATCCGTAGTGATTCCTTTGCACATTCCTCTATATGGATGTGACAGTCAACACGCATATCGTCGAAAAGACGAGTACATAGCAATATATTATCGTGAATTAATGACCAAGATAAGTAAGTTGAAAGATGTGAAAGGAAACGTAGAAACCAATAAGGGCAATCAAGAAAACTCTTTTTTAGCACCAGTAATTTTTAATGCAACAAGATGGTTAGAAAAGTAAAATTTTGTCAAAAGTTATTTGGAGATAAAAGCACCTTGATTTAAATGATAAAGCTCGGCTGATTTTTTACTCACACCAGCAGAAAATACAGAATATATTTAGATGAAATCTGTATGGAAAAATGTAATTTTGTAACTATGAAAACGTTTAGAACAGTGAAAATGCATAAGGGTCGTATAATTTTTGATATTATATTCAGTGATTGTTTGGAGTTATCACAATATTTCAGCCAAGAAAAGATGTTTTTGCATTCCCCAGTGTTTAAATCTGCATTGGTATAAATAAAATGCGCATATGAGGGAAAACATACGACTGAAGAATCATCTAGTGTCATGAAATAGTGCAAAGCAAAACATTGGAACAATCAAAATTCAGCTATCTGTGCTCATTGTCTTATCGAGACATTATCTTTTCTACTCAAAAGATTGTCAACTACCTCGGCACAATATCATACTATTAAAATTTTTTTTTGACTGTTAAAAAATGTAAAAGACTATTTGCTTTAGTCAAACAGGCAACAGGAAGCCACAGAAAAGTCTTTTAATAACAAGTTACAAATGTTTTGTGTTAACGATTTAACAGAAGGCTTTTGAATTTGCAGACTATAGTTCTACTATGAAAAAAAAACTATAAGTATAAAAAAGCTAAAATTAATATTTTAAGGAAAAATACAGATGTACTTTTGGTGCTAATTATTTTTTTTTCAAAGACATTTGTTGAAAAAACTTGATGTTGATATATAAATTATAAAACAATTTTTATTTTCTCGCACTAAAAAGCATTGTTAACGACAATAACTTGGATTATTGAGAAGTTGCACAAACTGATCTAGTTAAGACTGCAAAAAGTTGTATTTTTAGTATCAACTATAACTGTTATCGGCATTAATGCTATCAAATTCTGGAAAATATAAAATATATATTTTATGACATTATTACCATTTTTAGTCATAATGGTCATAACGGGCGGGTATTAAGAAAACGAGTTCTTTTCGCTTTCCATACCATATTCCCGATCGTTTATTTTATTGAATTTTTTGCCATAAATCGAATTCATAAAAATTTAGATTTCTTTAACGACGGATAAAAACCTGTTTAAAAAAGAAAAGATAAAATATCTATAGGTACAACAAAAAAAAAATAAAAAGAATTTGACGATAATATATAAGATAAAATTGCACGCACGATGT
The DNA here is from genome assembly GCA_034694785.1 of Agrenia bidenticulata. Taxonomy (NCBI): domain Eukaryota; kingdom Metazoa; phylum Arthropoda; class Collembola; order Entomobryomorpha; family Isotomidae; genus Agrenia; species Agrenia bidenticulata. Next base: position 16,704 of record JAQFYM010002426.1, read on the forward strand.
ATCATCTACTAGATGTGTATCTGTTTTATTAAGGCAAAAATTAAAAGTTTGTTTATAAAATATTCATATGTTAGCTGCAATAAATTTATGCGTTATTAACAAAAGCTTTGCCAGAATGTAGCTTTTACATTTAAAGTTTGCGTTTTTTTAGTTTTTCTGTCGTTTGGTGTTAATAAGTATTTTAAATAATATTAACCATTTCTTTTATAGGTTAATTTTTGTATGTTTATTTAGAAAAAATTAACCGCAAACTTTTAGGTATACCAAGAAGATAATTTTAAGTATAATTTTCTGTTGTAAAAACATGCATTAGAAATCGATACGAAAATTTAGCATGATAATTAAATTTACTGTTTTGTATTGAAAGCAGTCATCAAAATGGGAAAAACTATTTTTTTTGCTTGTAAAAAGTTTATTTTGATACCAATGTTGTACTTAATCAAGCATGTATGTATACCACCACCCACAAGGCTAAACATACAGGTCAAATGCTAAATTATAGTAAATCAGGCTTTTCTTACGATATATGCTTGCATTTTTTGTTGAATAACTCTCTTTCTCAATTAAACTTGTAAATGGCCGTTTTTCAATTGACTTAAAATTTTTACTAGCTAAAAACTACGTACAATTAAAAGGGGAACATTTTCTGTATTCCGAACGATTTTTTTATATTTAACCCTATCAATTGTAAATGAGTTGATATTATGGGAGCCAAGAACCCTTTTGCTAATGTTAATTTGTACAAGTTAAAGTTAGTCGTTACTAGTTTCTTTGTTTTGGCAAAATCTAAGTTTTTTTTATTTTTAGCGTAAAAACTCGAAAAAAAAAACATTAATTTATTTTTGTTACCCATGTAATGACAAAATAATGTCTCGCAAATAAAGACCTTTTTATGTGGCCTGTATTTGTGTATATAAAAACAGCAAGCTACAAAAAAAATGATCGGACAGTACTAGTACGTGTCATTATCTATTAATTTTTTATTTTTATGTAGAGGGTAATAAATTATTCTACCAGTTCGATTTCCATAAAAAAACTCGTCATACGCCTAAAATATTGGCAAGAATACGCGAATAATATGTAAAACATGCGTAAAACAGTTTTCATGTTTAAAACATAATTATGCGTCTCTGTAAACTCGCTTTGGTACGCAGTTCGATGCACGATGATGAATATTTTTTTCTCCATTACCGTACAAACAAAAAAGTCTTGAAAATATGAATAACTATTTGAACCTCATCTTATTGTTTAGTTTAAACGGTACATAAAAAAACCAATTGAAAATAAAAAAAATCGAAAATAAAAATGTAAGAATCTACAAAAAACATAAGTTAGAATGATCTAATCTAGCACTATTCATCTGTTTAAATCAAGATTTTAGCAATTATTTTTACGTTCAAAAATATAGGTAAAAAATATCCACTGTTACCAAAACTTGACTGGAGTTGTGTTCAAGTTTCAATTTTGAGTTCGTTTGTTTTTTTAAACAATGCTTAAAAACTTATCTTAAATTGCAAGTTACTCAGTAAACAAAACTTGTATTGTTTTATATCTTTTTATATCTTACGCAATTGTAATAAATGTTTATTTCAAATTGTTTTTGGAAACTAAAATATTATACGTTTTTCTAGAAAAAAAGCTAAACAGAAACATTTAAGCAGAAAAATTTGCTGATTCTGTATATACAAGAAAAAATAAAAAAAATAGTTTGGTTTATAGAAAAAATTTAAGAAATTGCAATCTATATATTTTTTATTTTTTTTTCCAAAGAACGATTAAACTGCTTCGTATAAGCTCCAGTTACATTTTCTGTCTTATGTGTTAGATTATAATTAAATAAAAAAAAAATCTAATAAAAAAGTAAATGATTTGGACCGTTATAAAACCTACAATACCCAAAAGTCATGACTTACAAACGACGAGGTAAATAGATAAAAAAATAAAAGACTGGTAAAACAAAAAAACTGGTTGTATTTTCTTAGTAAAATGCATAAAAAAAATATAGTTCTTTTTCATCATAAAACAACAGACCACTGGTAATTTCCATATATTTGTAGTAATCAAAACTAAATTGGCAAATCCAAACCAAATTTGAAATCCAAGTTAGATTTACAATTAATCAATTATTTTTAGTGTAAATAACTACAGACAGTACAAAGATTGGCAAAAGTTGGTAAAATCCAACCAAGTTCCCGATTCTTTTTAACATAATTTATTAATTCGTTTTTTTTCACATTAAATATGTAGGAATTGATTAATTATTTGTCTATAACAATATTGTCACTAGGACTTTATATCTAAACCTAAAACTATTCCTAACCCTAACCCCAACCCTGTCCCTAACAAATGCAAAACTGATTTATTTTTCACAGCGCAATTAAAATAGATCAGCTGTGTTTTCGTGTATTAAAAATCCTTGTAAAAATTATCTGTGTATTTTTTTTTATCATTGATAACGTAAATTAAATTACTTTAATCGATTTTTCTTTTCTTTTATATTAAGTTTTTAATTATTCGATTTAATTATAAAGATTTAAGTTTAGATTTAACTAAAAAATCTTTTAGTCTGTATTGATTCTCTAATTTAGTTTGTTTTATTTGCAATTAGGTTTGATTTTTATTATAGTTTGGATTCTATTAAATTTGTTTGAAGTGTCCCAAATACCCTGAAACAACAATCATATAATGATCGTATCATTGATCCATATTCTGTTCCTATACTATGATCTTTCTCTATGTATTAAACGCTTTTTAAAATTAAAAAAATTGCAGGTTTCTTATTTGGACGCTAAATAAAGTTAATGATTTGTTTTTTTACAATATTTTACAAACTTCAGTTTTATGCCAACTTCTACATGTAAACAAAACCAGCAAGACCCGTTTTGACAGTGTCAGACTACATCAGTCTAGCGCGTACTGTAAGATTTAATTGTATGATAATCTGTAAAATAGTTATATTGATAACTTGTAAAAATTAATTTACCAGCAAAACATTTTAAAATGTTCTTATAGTATTTGTTACGTAAAAAAAACTCAATTGTTTGAATTGCATTAATCGATGTGAGAAAAATGATTTCTAAAACAAAAATTGTATTTGTGAATTTTACTATGGTCATGTAGCTTTACCCTTTTTTATTATTTCTACTAGTATATTTTAAAAATATGTTAAGTAAAGTAACAAGACAGTAAAAAAATGCATTCGAAATTAAACATTTCGTTCGTGTAAACATTTTGCCTTCTTTTTAACATAAAAAAAGTCGTTTGCACTCCTCTATAACTACCTCAATAGGCATTTCTGCTTCTAGTGCCCCCAGAAGGTTTGACCCCCATTGTACGCCTGGAACTTTTTGGGTCTTTTAGGCCGCTTATCCAAAACATATTAAGTGCAAATGTAGGCTTACTGCACAGAACTTATATTGGAAAACTGAAGAAAATGAACAAAGAATCGTTTAAATTGCTGTAAACGAGTATGCAATATAAAATTAAAAAACGGTAAATCAAAGTTTTATAAATTCATATGGATTATTAGTATAAAAGTATACCAACTTATGTGTAAAAAACTGTAGTGTAGCCCTGTCTCTAATTTAGACTAAGAGATATGCAAAAAATAGGTATTCTAGAACAATATTGGCAAAAACAAGCAAACCTTTAACAAGACACGATGTAATGTTAGTAAAACCCTACATTTAACCCTTATCCTTTACACTTATTCAGTCTTTTAAGACCTTTCTTTACAATACATCAACCAAAATACTAATGATAAAAAACCGAAAAAAATATGGGTTTTCAGTTCCGAGATCTCGAGACAGCATAAAGGTAAAAATGTCTTGTGAGCGAAATCTCGAGATTCTTGAGATTTCCAGGTTCATGAAATTACGAGATTATTCGTAAAACATGGACTATAATCAACACAAAAAGTCAAGAGTAAAATCTATAATTGTGGTAAATTATTTTATTTAACTGATATTATGTAAAGGATATGCTTTTTGAAACATATTTAATCTTATATCTTATATATATAACATCAATGACGACCAACTGAATAAATAATATTAATAATTATTGATTATTCCATGACTTTTAAAATGTTGTTGTTAGTATAACTAAAGCGAAACACGATCCATAAATGTGTGATGTATTTTTTTGTACTACACAATAAAAGAAATAAGTATCCTGTTTATTTTTATAACATTTATGCATGTAAATAATACATTTAAAATGTTTTAACAATTCATCTGCATACAATAATCCTATTTTGAAAAAAATACAACCTGGTTGGGAAATATGTTTTTGCATCAATTTTAACATGTAAAAGATAAGCATAAATGTTTCGTAAAATCAATAGCTTTCCAATTAATTTTATTGGAATTTCTGTAATAAAAATAAAATCTTTTTCAAATAAACTCATCATATAATTATTTAAGTGTAAAAAGGGTAAATATACAATACAAATTATCAAATATTCTATTACTACAAAACTAATATATATTGCACAAGTAAAAACGGATATATATGCAAACTTTTATTTGAATAAGGTTTCTTAGTATCAAAGTGCATACAGTCGAGATTCTTAAGATATTCCATAAGAATTTCGTCCTTTTTTTTATACAAAAAAAACCCCTTCGAGTCCCGGATTCAAGATCAAATGCCTCGAGACTAAAAACCTTAAAAAGAATACAGCGATTTGATATACATTATTGTTTTTATGTCTATAAAGAATGTTCTAATACAGTTCATTAATATTTTAGTTTACCAAGTCAGCCATTTATTAAATTGGGACAATTTTTTTATGGGCAAAAAGAAGGAGGGTAAATTGGCGAGTGGGTCGATTTTTTTTTATTATTTTCTTTTCTTTTTGTTTAGTTTATTAAATTAATACTCTCGACTCATAAAAGTTTGTTTTATTTTAGGCATAAATTAGGGTATTGCAACGTAAAATTCTATGAGGGATCTTAATGGTTTAGTACAACTAGTCGCTGACCGAAGAAGGGTTACGGGGGTGGGGGTTGTACCCTCTCCCCTTCTGAAATTTTCACGACTGAATTTAATGGGGGTCTTTTTTTTGTGCAGAGATTTTTTGATTTTAAGAATCTAAATAAAATATTTTAAAATGAAAATTTTTCAAAAAAAATTATAACGAGTAAACCGCTTAAAAATTAGGTTTTATGGGATTTTTTTTTAAAAATACTGACTACCCCTTGGCTCAAAAAACTCTGGGTATGACTGGGTATCACTTAGGGTACGTAAAACCCCAAGTTATTTTTATGTGTATTTTTACTACGACCCCCGAGCTCCAAAGAACATTTTTTTCGCGGATTTTTAAGTTATTAGAATACATTTTGGCTTCTAGGAAAATGCCCTTAAACACATCTTTAAAAAAAGTAAGACATTAGCCATGTCCAGAATTTTAAATATAAAAAATCTCAGCCGTATTTTCAATATTTTTGCATTATTATACATAAAAAAATAATTTGAACCATATTGAAAAGTCTATTCTTTGTAATTTCTACAACCTTGCTTTTATTATTAGTATTTTTTTATAAAATTACAGTTGTTTAATTTTTTACATTGATTATGTTTTCATATATAAAAAAACAGTATTTTACATGTCCATAAAAATTTATATATAAATAATTTCATGATTGTAATTTTTTTAATACAGTCCCTACCACAGAAAAACTAAAAAATATATATATTTTACTTTCCTTATATGCAAGTAAAAATAAAATGGAGTACTGAAATTACAACAAAACTCATAAAAATACGCCACTCTAATCAAATGATGAAATTCCAATCTGCACTTGGACAAAAGAAAGCTACTCAAAAGCTGTGGATTGTAGAAGCTATGTGAGCTTGAGATATACAGTGGCCATGCAGATATCAGGCATAAATATAATGGATTGGTTTGTGTATATAAGTTATTTCTGTTAAAGAGTGATAAACTGGGAAGGAGGCTGTACAGTGGATATACTGGGAGATCATGAAGAAGACTATCCTTAGCACTTTTGGTATCAACGAGCAAGTGTAATTGAAGTTGGTATTGAAGCGTGTTGGAGATATTTACATCAATGATAATAATAACAATGAAACTTGCGAAAGCAAGAAACATAACTTTAATGAAATTACAGACAGTGATGTAGATTTGGGAAACGAATGATCAAGTTAAGTGATCATCAATACTGATCCCGCGCATTATGAAAATGCAAACATAAATACAAATGTAATTTTAAATAAATCTTATTAATGACAAACAATCTTTATTCTTCTATAGACTCTTCTAACAGTTCTAATTTGTACTTTTATACTTATAATTGAAAGTTTAATTTGATGTTATCGCAGTGGATTTTTTCGATGGGGGATTACACGGGTACCGGGTAATCCGATTACCCGGGTATTTAAAAAAACTGTTTTTTTTGAAAAGAGCCGGGTACCCGACTACCCGGGTAATTGGAAACCCTAGTTCCAACTGGTGATTAAAAAATCAAAAGTGGTGTTCTAGTGTCCGAAAATTCTGGCAACCCTGGGTCAGCCTTAGTATGGTGTCATGATCTATTTATAATCATTGAAAATGAACACATATTGGACATGATCGATTTCGAATTTTTATGGAAAAGCTTAAAGCTTTTAACAAGTGTTAAAGGGAAAATATAAAAAAAATGTAATTCTCGAAATTAAATAAATTTCACCGACCGATACAGATAAATACTGCCTCGCCATCTGTAAAATTCTATAGTATTCTTTCAATAAGATTTCCGTCAAGCGATTGTGAACTCTTTTTAATTATTGTGGGGTAGATTGTCTTATCAGCGATAACAAAAATAAATTTAATTGATCGCTTCAATCAGGGTTGCCGGATTTTTTTTATTTGTCAAAACCAAAATATAAAATAAAAAGAACCAAAAAAAACCAGAATTATAAAATGGCTGTATAAAATCTAAAACATCTGGTAATTGTTACAAAGTAGGGTTTTTTGTTCAAAATCTTACAAATAGAAAATATAATGACCATAAATATATTAGCTGTTTTATTTTTAAAATTTCTAATTATT
>JAQFYM010002427.1:0-23744 GCA_034694785.1 Agrenia bidenticulata
TCGTGCACAAAAAAATATATATAGATGATATGCTAATATATGTAAGCAGGCCGTAAAATTTAAGATAAAATGTCTTTAAGGTAATTGCGTTTTTTAAAAGGGTTTTCCGGTCGGTTTTTCATATAGAAAGAATAAAAAGACATGCCATCCTACAACATCATCTATTTATTATACGAACGCATTTCCACAGCGTTCAAAACCATGTTATTGTATGCCTAAAAGCGTTTTTTTGATTTGTATATAAAACAAAAAAAGAAAATAGAAAGAGGTTAATTCTTAATAGCAAAAAAACAACAGTAACAATTTTAATTGATTTTTGTAAAATTTGCGATTTTTTTGCGTATAGCCGCAACCAGACTTTCTTTTTTGTACTCTGTTCGAGCGCAGACGCAGAAAATCATTTCTACCTATCGTTTACCTGTACACAACTTGTCTAAAAAACACGGTAAATTTTGCCTTTTTGTACGATTATACGCTTTTTGTTTTTGGAACGTCTGCAGACTAACTTTCCAAGGCGCTTTCATTTTAGGCAAGGGGAAACTGCACGCAACAAAATAAAAAACATTTTTGTTTGCAACAATACTAACCATAGACAACATGATATGTTTTTGTGCATAGAAAACCTGTTAATGCCAATATTTGTAACCATAAAATCATAAAGTACTTTTCTTAGCTTTTCTTACCTATCTGAATTGACACCGTACTATTACCAAACCAATACTCTACCACCGCAACCAAAAATGCATTTGCACATGTTGCTAGCGTTTGTAGATACTGTTGTCATTTGCTTTTGTAGTAAGTCAATTTTCTTTGTGTTTGTTGCTTATCGTGGGCGCCAATATCTTACCATGTGCCTTGATCGTGACATCAGGTCTATAACTGTCTAGTATATAGTATGAGCGGACAGTAAATAGCCAAAGAAAAGATCTATCAGGCATTCACAAAAAATTAATCGAAAAATTTGTAAAAATAATTTTTTTTCATACGGAATTCATCGATTTTTGCTAGGCATAAGAGTTTATATTATTGACTGCTTTAAAAATAGTATTTTTAGTAAGAATTTTATGCTTTACAATATTAATTTGTATTTTTTGTAATTTTTGTAAAACGCGATTTACTTACGTCTGTCACGATAATAACACATATTCACGGTTTTGGCGCGCGACATTTATCTGCATTTTTGTAGGCAAAATTTACTCTCGGAGGCAAAAAGTCTCCAAATGAACGTGCCTGACTTTTTATTGGCATCAGAGAAAACAGCTTAAACCCGGTTAAACAAGACTGGCGTACAGGCACTAAACAGAGCTAGCAAAATTTTTTTTAGCATCGATATGCACGTGTTGCAACTAGCTGACTCTACAAAGCTTATGATACAGCAACAGTTCTGCATGGGTTACTTCTAGATTTCAGTAACCTAGTTACAGTACCTTTATATTAAGTTTTCGCACAAATCAGTTTAATAAAGATAACTTATGTTAAACTTACAAGATTTTACAGGTTCTGGCGTTTTTCTAAGGACATGACTGTACCTAGTAAGACTAAGTGTTTACATCAAAAACTATTTATTTAAAAACAAATTTATGATTGTGAAAAACAATGAACAAAAAGAACATAAATTTGCATTTATTGAGAGTACAAAAGCTTGTACTCAGGGGCTTATTTACATTTAAAGGGGCTCAGGGGCACTTCTTTTTTCTGGGGCCCCCGTTCTTTATTTTTTTAAATTTTTTAAATGGTAGAAGTAATCACATCAATTTTTTTTGCTATTTATGCTCCATGTAAATTTTTGGTTTGTGCTTTATTAGTCTGCAGAAAAAATTTTCGTGTTTTTTAGCGTATATTCATTTTATTTTTTAAATATAAAAAACATAAAATTTTAAAAAAGTATACATAGAATCCAAAGAACATATAGATATAATCTATCAAAAAAATCTTTTTTTTTACAATTTTGGGTCAATTAATGTGCAGATAAACTATCAACTTGGTAAAATTATGTACATTTTAAGACATTATTGTTTTTATAAACAAAATTCCATACGATTCATTTCACCTTTAGTCTATACAAAAAAAACCAAAACAAAAAAATAATCGTAATTAAATACCAAGCTTTCTAAATTTTCGTCAAACGTACCATACAGTAAAATATCAAAATAACTTGGACGCAATTTCTACTATATAAACTAAAAAAAGGCAAGTAGTTTGTAGTTCAATAGTGATATAGTGTACTTGCAACAACAAAACAACAAAGACAAGAACATTTGCGACATACACATGTTTTATCATATATTTCGAAAATTTATCTCATAAGATACCGCGTTTTTTATGCGAACAATTTAAACTGTCATGAAAAAGATTGTCTTTTAGTTTAAACGCGTAAACGCATTGAATTAAAGGCCAAAAACGTATGATTTATCTGTTTTTTGGTTTTAAATTGCAAAGAGATACAACATGGAATAAAAAATTGTAGTAGGCAAACTTGCACGAATCACCGTAACCAAGTCGCTTTTACTAAATCTGCAACCAAAACATACTGAATTGTTTTGCAACAGTGATCTATATAACAAAAACTCAATCATGCAGTTTCTTATAAAAAACATTAAACATTTATTTTTTGTTTAATTTTTTTTTGTCGTAATTTCGAATGATGTAAAAGCTAAAGTAAATAAATAGTTTTTTACATAAAATTATGCAAAACTTTGTTTAATTTCCATATTTTACAGTGAGTATAATAAAACATACATTTTTTTACCATACAAGTTAAAAAAAGGTTTTCTTTAAAAATCTTTCATATTGATCATAAAGATTTGCGAAATGAGCTTCCATAAATACATAGAAAACACACCCAAATAAATTTAAATTCTTTTGTTTTTTTTTCTGATAGAAAAATATTATTTTTGTACTTGCAAAAACTAGTTCGTAAATTCTTTTATAAAAAAAATAAGTCTTAATTATATAAGTTTTTGACGGCCCTCTATACCGGGGCCCTGGTGCCCATGCCCCCTGGGCACCCCCCTTCCCCCAAATCCGCCTCTGCTTGTTACAGAAAAAAGTTGACGGGGGAGTTGAGCTTCCTCTGCTCCCGAATTCACAAGATCCCGTCCCTGAATACCATCACTAAATAATAAATGTTTATCTAGCTTAGATCATCTATAAATGGCGAATTTTTCTTATAAAAAAAACTTAAGCCTTATAAAGCTTTATATCACAACAGGCAAAACCGTCAAGTGAAACTCAGCTCTCTAAAAATGGTTCCATCAATCTAGAGGGGGGCTCGAGCCCCTCCCCTGTCCCAAACGCTCCTTGGATACCACCCCTGCGTACAACAGTCACTAAATTTTTTGAAAGTGTATCATCTGTGTGACTTTGAGCCATATTTTAAGAAATAAAAATTTTAAACAAGTATTATGCAGTGATACCGAAAATATAATTTTAAAATGGAATGAAAAAAGGATTCCCCTATAATAAAAATTAATTGCCATTTAAATTAATAAACTATTTGCTTTTGATAATGATGCTTGTTTTAATTGGCGCATCAAAAAAATGCCCCAACGGTTAATTTTGTGTAATATAACAAATTTTATGCGTTTTTTTGATGCCACCATGATGCTATTGTAGCCTTGTCTGGCATTTTTTTGCAACTTAACACTCGTATCATATATTTTATGTCCTCGGTATATGTCATAAGTCGGGTATATCTTTTATCTGTAAAAAAAACTGCCCATTTTTTCTTGTGACATAGTTTTCATTCGTGCTTTTCATCTCAATATAAAAAAAAAGCATAGACCGCTCGACACTCGCAATTTTTATATGGTTAAAAACAGCTAGAAAAAGTTGTAAAATATGGTAAATTATTCCCCGTATAATAGCAATTAAAATATGGCCATTACGAATAACTACATTTATTTTGTTGGTATCCCTGGTATTAAGACAGTTTATATACATGTATTTCTCCATCACATTTTTTAAAAAGTAAATATTGGATGAACGCACTAAATAGTGCACTAATAATTGGCTTTTCTAATCTATCCATGTTATAAAAAAATATTTTAAACGTTTAAGTAGTTCCTACAGCATATGTAGTATGCAAATTATATATATTCGCATTTCAAAGAAGCGTCTATATATTAAATTAAATATTAAAAAAGTGTGTTGTTTTTTTTTGCGGAGTGTTTTAGTAAATGTCAATTTTTAATTAATTTTTTTGTCTTGTGCATAATAATCAATATTTTACTTGCATGTATATTTTTAGGTTTCAAGTGTTTTTGTCAAGTCGAAATTCCAAGCCCTACTCCAGACAGATAAAGTTAGAAAATGCAGGGAAATGAAATACAACTGCACAAGAATTAACAATTCTTGTTTGTGTTCCGTAATCTAAGTAATATACATGTAATATATAATTTAACAAAAAACTATCATTATTATGTTTTCGTTTATAGTCCTCTTGCTTGCAGCATACATAATATTACATTTGTAAAATGGATGTAAAAAAAGATGCATTGATTGTCAAAAAGTTATAAAATAATATAGATGAATATAGACATTTATATTAAATTATAAAAGATGTGTTTCCTCGGCTGAGACATTTTCGTTTACGGTACATATGCTTATTTAGGTATTGTAGTTAAACAAAAATATAAAAAAATCATTATGATGAATTTTCTTATGATATATTGCAACTATTTAGGTTTACCTTTTTCTAATATTATATTTTTTTTGTGTATAATAGCGCAAAATACACCTACTGTAGCATAAAAAAGGGTTTCCTTGACAAAACTTAACTATTAAATAGGTATAAAATCGCATGAGCTTTTTACGCTATGCTCAAAAATGTGCCGCATATTATCTATGAACGTATAAAGGTTTTTTTTGTTTATACATTATGTAAAAAATACAAATTTTTTTGTATAATCATCTTTTTTACAAGTTTATAAACACAAATAAATTCATTTTAGTACCTTTGCATTTTAAATTCGATGACAAAGACATAATAAGGTCTGTAACCACATGACAAGTTTTTTTTTTAGATTTGTTGCGTTCGGTGGGTCAATAAGCAACAATTAATTTATGTACTACCTGTATTTATTGATTTTTAGTTTGCATCATTGTATAAATTCTAGTGAATAAAACCTATTTATTATACATGTTTGTAATACAAAAAATTGGTACTGTTTTTTATTTTGTTTTTTGTATTCTTTCGGGTTAGTAAAACAATTCTAACAATCTTTAATTGCTTCTTTTTTTTATTAGTATTGTAATATATAGTTTCAGGAATCTAAAATACGTGTTCACATTGAGGGAATCTTTTTCATAAAAGAATTAATTTTTTTTGACTTAATCTACGTTTTTTTTTCTTATTTACGAAACCAGACGTCGCAATATTCAGGACACGAATATTTATATCATTCAATTATTATAAAAAAGGGGGTTAAAAACAGCAGCTAAAAGAAAATTATTACTGTTTTATTTATTTAGAACTATTTTTTTCGCTTAAAGTTTTTTGCATTGTTTTTCCTTTTTTTTTTCTCACAAACTTTTTTTTTGTAAAAATTTTTTTATCTGAAAAAAGGTTTGTTTTTTTATAAAAGAAAAAGCACAAAATCATCGTTACGGCTAAGTAAAATTGCTTCAATATATTAAAACTCTGACTGCGGCTCGTTTTTTTTCAGTTAGAGTTAAACTTTTACCTCAGTGGATTTTTTTTTGTTTTTGCGTTTTAGTCAAATGTGCATAAAAATATCAAATTGTGAAATAACAAATTTATTTATTTTTTTGCATATTTTTAAATAATTTCTCTATTTTCTCTTGTAATAAAAAAACATTATAAATTTATGATTTATGCAAAAAAAAAATGCAGTATAAAAAATGTTTCAGAAGCCTTTAGTAGTGTTTTTACTTTTAAAAATTTTTTACTCTAAACTATTTCAGAATTTTTTCTGTAAAAAAACTATTTTATATATCTAAAACATATATATACCCGTTCTTATATAAATGACATTTTTTTTGCTAGTTTTTCTTAAAAAAAATTTTAGGTTTTAAGTCCCCTATATAAAAACAAAAACTACTGTATTAAATTATAGCTACTGTTAATGAGGGCTTCCAAAATAACTCAATTTTTTCAATAACGTGAGTGTCAGGTATTCTACTACTTTTTTTTAGTAATACTCGAATATTTTTTGTCGAGGTTTTTGCATAACATCTTACAGAAAAAAAGATGCCGTACTATGTAAAAAGGCTATTTAAACTCCTTCTACGATTTTAATCATGTATCGTAGATAAAAACATGGTTAAAATATATTTTTTGTGTTTTGTGACTATAAGAACAAGTATCGATAAAACTTCACGCACAGAAAGCGCGTAATATTTATACCTGAAAACAGAAGGTAAAAAATACCGCGTATTATAAACACAAAAACGAAAAATTTAGAAAAAAGATTTTTAAAAAAGACAATCTTTAAGACTAATTACAAAAACACGGCAAAAACGCGGGGAAAATTATTTTTCTGTAGGTAGTCGATAGAAAGCTAACATGTAATTTTTTAATAGATTTAAACATATTATAACAAATTTAAAAATTTTTATAAATTGCTTTTTATGCTGTAACGAGGTTCGTCATACGTAAAAAACTATTCTTTGTTAACCATAAAAAATCAAATTATATGTAAAAAAGCATACAGCCGACCCGAATACTAGATGAATTACAATATTATTGTGGTCACTGGCATGAGAGGCAGTTCTGTAATATACATATTACATTGGTTTGTTATTCACATATTGATATACCAAAAAACACATAAAAGCTTACATAATTTATTCTTAAAATGCTTTATTAATTTATTGTAATATTTTAAGTGCAAGAATTTGTTAAAATTCTCATAATTTTTTATAATATTAATACTATTTTTGTAAATATTAGTCTAATTTTTTTTTAAGATATGTTACATCGTAAATATTAACTATACACAAGTAATTCCAGATAATCTTATTCTTGTATTATGTTTATATCTACTGTAAAACAACAGAAACAATACAGAAAATTACCATTAAAAGAACAAAAAAGTATTTGCTATAATATCAACTGGCTTGTTGTATTACCGTACTCTGATAAATAAATTTGCTTGACTTACGTGCTATTGTAGATCATAGATCTTTTGTTTCTATAATAATTGAAGTTTGCTTAGTTTTAATGGACCAAAATTCTTTATATTTTCGGTTTAACCAATAATGTCCCTTACATTACAGTCTTGCATATATTACAATCACAAATTTTTACTCGCGGTACAAAAAATTCATTGTGAGTATTACGAGCCTTTTTCGAGTATTGTAAGTATCCCGTAATATATTACTCACGTGGAAGCGGCACTGTCAATGCAATCAATAAGTAAAAACACGTGTTAAAATAGCTTTAAGTCACGCAAAAACGTATTTTTATCACTTACACATTCAACCATGTAAAAAGGTAATGGTTTTGTTTATAAAAAAAGATTCGCTCCCTTTTTGTAAGCCATTTTTTGCAAGAAAAAAAAAATTAATTAAAACAAAGAAAAAGTCAACGTAAAGTTTTGTCTAAATTACTATATAAAACGCAAACTTGTAAAATTTATCTTTAAAGATTTTATGCCGATTATACCAATAACTTGGCAATATACGGTAAGTTATACAAAGAAAAAATTGCTAATCCAAAGTTTAGCCTTGTAAATTCTTAGTTCAAGTATTGTTGGTAATAAAATAAATTTTTTTTATTTAAAGCGCTTGTAGGCAAGATGTATTTTTTCTCGTTACGCGCAGGTACTATAAAAAATATACACACTTTTTAAAATGTTGCGTATTGCCAATATATAGGATTTTTAGTACTTTGCTGTTTGAATGCGCAACAGCTGATAAGTTTACACTATTTATAACTTTTTTTATGTATAAATATAAAAGATTAAAAAAATGACACATAAGGTTTCAAAAAATTTCATGCAACTTAAAAAGCTAAAAACACACTACCATACTACAGCACACTGTAGTGCGTTAATAACGTGCTTTTTGTGTCTTAGAAATATTATAAAATAATATATTGTTATTTTCTAAACCACAAAAAAAAAATTGTTATCTTGATTGGAAAAATGCATTTTTTTAATATACAAAAAATTCGCTGTCATTTGACTAAAAAGCCATCGCAGCCTTTTTCCCGACATCAGCTTTTTTGGTTCTTAGATGTTTTACGTCTGTATTATAAATAAAATCTCGAGCAGCAAAAACTATATTGAAAAACAATAACACGCATAGCAGTTATAATAAATTTATATTTGTGTAAAAAGTACAAAAATGGATGTTTTTTTGCACGGTCTTACAAATACAGAACAAAATTTTGACCTCGTCAGTTACAGTGCACAATTGACGCCTTAAAAATAATAAAACAGTAAACACTAAGGATTACCTGGTTATATATATTCTGAAAATCCAGTGGGGTTTTAATTTACCCATCCATTGATTTAATTGTTTTTTAAAACGAAAACTGCTTGGGTTTTGGTTTTAGTCAGCCGCGAGATATTTTATAAAAAAGCGCCCCACTATTTTTCTGTTAAACTGTATTCATATAATAAATATTAATTCAAAGCTTTTGCCGAAAGTAAATAAATTGTGTTTTTTCATATAAACATCTAGTGCAACAGAATTCGATGTTACAAATGCACTTTGTGTTCATAAACATATTACGTTAGTTTTTTGTTGCAAGTATTTTTAAAGTAATCTTGTTGTCATCTAGTCGTTTAATTTGTTACAAAATAGTTAATATCATTACTTTGATTAGTTCCTACCACACGAACGCATTGCAAACAACAGCAACGTGTTTAAAAAAATGGATTTAGTATAAATGTGCTATTTAAGTATAATAATGAATTTGGAAAAAGTCATATTAGTTTTTATTTCGATGTATTATTTACAGCAAGATATCTTCGTTTTTGTTTTATATATTCTGTGTATAACATGATATTTTTTATCGGTAAAAACTATACTATTTTTAAAATGTAAATCCTAGAACTCAATAGAAAAAAATTTTTACATCCAAAGAAATCCAAATACTTAATCAAATTTTGAAACTTGTTAATTATACTGTAGTAGAAAAAAAAACAGACGGCATAATAGTACAAAAACAACAAGAAGACGAAAAACAATTTTTATGTTTTTTTTTTTTTAATTTCACTTAACGCCACCTACAGAAAAAAAATATTAAACAAAAACAGTCATTTTTTATGCAACAGATAAATATTTGTCGCTTGCCTAAAAACCAACATAGATCATTGCTTTCGAGATAACATTTTTGACAACATTTTTCGCTTAAACTCTACAAAAACGCGCATAAAACATTTAAAACGTTGTTTTTATGTAAAGTAAATAGGAGCAATGTTTTTAATCGTCAATCTACAGTAAAAAATTTTTGTATCTGTGCTGAGTACAGAATTGCATCTTTAAAACATTCAACTAAAAAAAAAATTGTGTATTACATTTTTTTATACTTTAAGTCGTATGGAACTGTAAAATATACATGAAATGTTGTCAATCAATGCATAGCAAACATTTTGATTACTTCTTCCATACAACCATATATTTGTGCTTATTATCTTTTAGGCCGTGTTTTTGCAAAAATCGTTTGTACAAAATGTGCATTAAAGTCGTTGGAACTTTTTTTGTTGCAGAAAAGCGCTGTAGCTTGAAACATTGTGTCTTTTGACTTTTTTTGTATTCTATCGCTCTATAACCCTTTCGGTACTAACATACTTTTTTAATAAAAAACAAAAAATGTCTTGAGATTTTTTGAGACCCAATCATTACATGTTTTTTTAAAATATGCGACATTTTATGTTATATTCGCGCAAGAAAAATCTGTCGCTAGAACCGAAAGAATTAGGAACAGGTTAATTTTTTTTTTTGCCTATTAAACTTTTCCCAAGGCATCTAAAAAATTGGGTTGCATAAAAAAAGAATCACAGGTTTTTTACTGCAAGAAGAGAAGCATACAAGCATATAAGATGTCAGAACAGTATGGGCATCTTTGTGTATTTCAGCGGGTATTACAACAAGATTTTAATATGGGTTTGGAAACATTAATGGTATGTATAATGACACCAATGTGTGAAAGTTACTAGATTGTGTTATATATTGTTGTAATAGTAAATTACTAATACATCTTTAGGAGTAATAAACATACACCATTTTTTATTTTTACAATAGCAGGCTTTGCAAGAAAGAAATGCACTTGGAGTATGTTAAACTTACCTACCGCATATAAAATTACATAACTACGAAGATGCATGCAAATGTTTTTGCAATTAATTTGACTATTTCTTTTACACCAATAAAACTTGGGAATAGTCTCTGTCTAAAGTCGAAAAATTGCAGATCAAGTATTTGCAAAAGTAAGATGTGTTATTTCATATGACGCCATCGCCTAAAAAGCGGCAGACAAGACTTGATGGGTTCAGCTCTGGGTAGAACATAGCAGAATACTGGCGGCCAAAATTATGTACTTCCCGACCAAAAACCCTGGCAAGAGTAAAGATGAATTAGACTTTATTCCTAGAAAAAATTTGCGAGTAATATAAATATAAAAAAAAAATATAAAAAAATATAATTAAAAGAATTGTATCAGAATTCATAAATTGTAAAGATTTGCGAAGACATAAATTATTTGCGCCTTATAGTAGTGCTTTTACAAAGACAAAAACTAAATTATGAGGTTAATATAGACACAAACCATGTAGCAGGGCCGTATTTAGCAGGGGGGCGGAAGATTATAACCAGGGGTGGCACTCATAGGGGGGTTAAGGGGAGTCTGACCCCCCTAGAAAATTTTTAAAACAAAGTTTTTGCGCGTTTAAGCCATAATATAGTGTCAAAAAATATTTATATTTTTGTGACCCCCCCTGACAAAAATTTAGAGTGCCACCCCTGGTTATAACCCCCCTCACAGATTTTTGCGCCTGAATTTAAGGGGGTTCTAAAATTAGGGGAAAAAATTTTAAGCAATAAAAAATTTAAAAATGGAAACTTAGCAAAATTTAGTAAGACTTTTTTTGAAAAAATACATTTTTACGGATTAATATTTTTTCCACCTTTTTGCTTTAAAACCCCCCTTAAAAAAAATCCTGGCTACGCCACTGCCATGTAGTATGGTCTTTGTGATAAAAAAGTAAATACATATACGAGTAAAGACAACAAACATATAAGGAT
The DNA here is from genome assembly GCA_034694785.1 of Agrenia bidenticulata. Lineage (NCBI taxonomy): Eukaryota > Metazoa > Arthropoda > Collembola > Entomobryomorpha > Isotomidae > Agrenia > Agrenia bidenticulata. Next base: position 11,215 of record JAQFYM010002427.1, read on the forward strand.
GGATATTCTTTAGGTGCACGTAAAAAAACATTTACAAAAAAAAATACAGATGATAAGACTTTAAAGTCTAATCAATTAAATATGCAATAAAAAAATAAAAAAGATTTTGTGTATACAACAATTATCGTTCAGTAAAAATAGCAAAAAAATTTGTGATTATATAGGAAAAGATTAAGCAACGAAAACAAAAAACAGCATTGTATGTGATAAATAACGTCAGCATGTTAAACGAGATTAAGGAAGTATATGAAGAAAGATAAAATATAGTGCACAAGCAAACGCGCGTACAATAACTAATAAAACACTAAAGTTGTCAAATACCGCGCAAAAAAACGCTGAAACAGTACCAGTGTTACAAAATGTTGTGTAAATAAATAAAATGCAAAAGGTAAGCCAATATGCAATTTAGAAAAACTACACAGATAAGAACGTGGAAATACTACGAAAAGGTATAATTTTTGATGCTTATTATAAAATAACCTTCTTCTAGTATATAAAGAAATAAAATTAGCTATTTTACAAACAAAACGAAAAAAGAGAGCATGAAAAAATATATTTTAAGATAAACACATGATTAAAAAAAAAAACGAAATGATCCTGCCAGGTAGAAAAGCAGCATAAAACCTGATTTCCATATTTTGAATACAAAACGAAGAAAAAAAGCAAGATACAAAATAAATGGATCAAAATGAAAAATGAGATGAGACATGTAATGTATATTATAAATAGAAACCCAAGTTTATATGAAGATGTACAAAAAAAACAATACTAAGAAAAATTTAACAATTCTAATAAAAGCAAATACAAAAACGTATGTGCACGCGTAAACGAACAAAAAAAAACATAAGCATAAACTTGTAAATGAACAAAAAACCACCAAGGATCTGTATTATCATAGTTATACAATTTACAATACCAATTAAGAAAGAAAACTGCCAAAGTAGCTGAAGGGGTCAACAGAACAGATTGTTGGCATTAAAAGCCATATATTTCAGATGCAAACAATTAAAAGCTGTCGATACGAATAAAATGCTAGCAGTTGTCATTTTATGGTGTAACAAGTATGAGACATTAGTTTCGTCAAAAATTACCTGCTTTTAAAAATAAAAGAACACAACGATAGCTTTACCATAACGCTTTGCTTATAATTATGATAAAATACTTGAATGCAACCTCTTAGAGGGTAGATTTTACGCAAAAAAGCCCTTATATCTTGCCTTTAAATATTAAAGCTGCTGTATTAGTAATAACTGTAAAATGTTCAGAATCCAATAGTGAACAGTGTAAAAAAATAATTATACAGCATTTCTAGACCATCATACACTTAGAAACAAATGTTTCGTGTTTAATTTTGTCTTAATAAATATTTCAATACAGAATAAGTTAAAAAAAAAATCATTCAAAAAAATCTTTATAGAGTAAAAAAATAACTATTAATAGCAGATAGAATAAGTGAAAACTAAAGTTGTAAAAGTTTAGACAAATTTAAAGGCACTTGCATTACAAATTTTACTGCCGCTGTGCTCGTTTTTCCAAATTCATGCAAGTTTTGTTGTGAAAGTAGGCAAAAACTTATTTTGACAAACACGAACGTAAATATCCCTATAAAATTTGTGTATATAACCTTAGATGCTACCTAACATATGGTATTAGTACTTTTTACAAAGTTATGTACCCTGCCACTCTGTAGATTTTTGTAGTCTTATTTTGTATTTTCTTTAGTTATTCTGCAGACTTTGACAAAAATATCGTTAAAGTTGCCTTGATAATTACAAGTACGCATATAGGTGTAAAATATATATAGGTAAAAAGCCTTGTAAACAAAAACGATTTTTTGATATTATGTATCATACTAAAGTGGATTTCTATTGTTTAAAATGTAGAACAGCACAAAAGATTGTATGAATTCTTACAAACGATATAGTTTATCCCAAAAAACACATATAAAATGTAATAAAACCGTACTTTGCTGTTAATGCACTAGGTGGACACAGTTACGAGTATATAAAAACAACGTGGAATATTCTTAAAACCACGTAAATCACATGTTTTGAGTGTAATTGTAGTATAAATTATACTCGTAAAACAAAATAAACTGACGAACCGCCAAAACAAAACACATAACAAGCTCGAAAAAGTTACCATCTAAAAACGATAAATGACGACACAATTTTACCTTTTTCTAACGCAAAGAAATGTTAAATAAGGTTTGAGTAAGGTATGGGTTGGTATAAAAAAAAACATTACTATAAAATTTGAATAAATTATATGTGTACTGTTTTACTCAATTTGCTAAAAAAACTTTTTTTTCGTTCTTTTTACAGTGTTTATTATCTTATGTCTGCATTTTTTGTGAGGTTTTCTATCCTTCTTTTGCCCGGGAAATTGTCGAGTTGTCTGCTAACCTTTTTAAAAATTTTCAGAGGTTACAAAACGATAATTTAAAATCCCATTTTTTTCATATATTCGTAAAAACAATACATATCGTTGCGCTGTACTTATTATCATGTTTATATATTTTGCACTGTAGGTTTTTTTTGTAACTTGAACAACTTTGGTATAAAGAACATAATAAATGTACATATGTAAACAATTTATTGTGCTTTTAGCTATGCACGAAGATCCTTTTTTTTTATACATACAGAATCAAATCGAAAAGCGTCATCTGCACCTTTCTATAAAACAATACGTAAAAAGGCATAACTTAAGTATAAAAAAGACCCGAATATATTAGAAACATTACTCAGCAACATTTGGCCATCATACAAAAAATAATAAAATCTGGTAAAAAAGTGCAAAAATATAGTAAGATCAGTTGAATCTAGCTATCATCGCAGCAGTTTTTAATATATTTATATTTTAAAAATTTTCTAAAGCAAAACACGATTGTAAGTTATTTTTATTGCCTCTAATACAGCAAATTAAACACAAAAAATGCCATTTTAGACCAGAGGTTCGTATAATTATTTAGGTTAGAGTTCTATAAGCAATAGAAAAAAATATATACACACACCTGAAAAAAATATAAGGAAACGTCGAAAAAAACTTTTTACAAAATTCTACAAAAATTCCATAGTATAAAATCTCGTCCTAGTTTTCTTTCTTCTGGCTCATTATACGATCACCTTTGTATTGTTTTTGATGGATCTACGGTAAAACCTTCAGATCCACGCCTTTATGTAAGCAACAAAAAGTCGCTTATACGTCATTAAATGACAAAGCGGATGTAGCTCTCGCAAATTGCGCATTTAAGTATAGTTATTTCGATACATAACAGTTTGCGAAATTCAAAAATGGAAAACTCTTCTATAACACTAGAAACGGCCTTATTCTGAATTTCAATGCTTTTTTTTGTATTTTTCGTTGGTTAGACTATATTTTTTTCTTTTTGCAAGATATCATCTTTTGTGGATCTATAGGTAAATCCTTTTTAAAAAAAAGAACCTATAGAACCCTACAATGAAACCCGGTATAGAGGCCATCCTTTTATCATGGCATCAATTTAATCACAAAACATACCTGCGTGTAACAAAAAACGCCTTATAAATGTGTAAATCTACATAAAACGAATAGAGTTTTATTCTTCCACATAAATACGGAAATTTACTTTGATCCGTAGTCGGAAAGCCTAAAACTTTTACTTAGTTTATAACGAACTGCGTAGTAAAAAATTTTTACAGTTTTAATGTATTTGTTGCTAGCCTCTATAGAAATTATAAGTGTTACACTCATATTAACAAAAAAAATTGCTGTATAGGGTGTTTACGAAAAACAAATGGTAGCTTACATATATGTTTAGTTGTAATTGTCGATTGTGCACGTTCTTTTTGGCAGCAGTACAAACTCCGCAGGCAAATAACATTTTCTGTTTATGCTTTCACAAAGTAAATACGCATAAAATGAATTAAATGAGTTAACGAAGAAATGTGACTGTATATTTAAATGCAAATAATATTTATTTGATACTAGCTATTGCAAAATTTGCCTTATTTTAGATTAGTAAAACAGACAATAAATTTGCGACTTGAAATTATACTTTAAAAAATTTCCTTTGCATTCTACTTTTATTATTAGCCATCTAAACGTAGACTTTAAAATTTTTTATAGTAAAAAAGAATAATTTCTTGTAGCGGTCCTAAAAAATAAATCATTTTAATTAGATACAAATGTAAAAATATAAATAAGGATAAAGTATTATAAGAGGTTTGAGTTGGATACAAAAACATATAAAATAAAATAGCCGCAACACAAAGATGCCGCAATGCAAATTTGTCATACATGTAGCATTTAAACAGCCTTAATCGATGTAAACAGCAGCGGTAGACTGTTGAGCAGAAGTACTTTGGATGGAATATAAAAGACGCATTTATTGTTTTAACATACTTTGTAAGTTTTTTAAATGTATTAATGCCGCATGTGTGGCCATATTACAGTAATATATCATTATACAAGCGTTTTATATTTTTTAATTAGTCATTCAATTATTACTGATGCGAAAAAAATTATCTTAAAAAAATTTTTAATACCAAAAATACTTTAAAATGCTTTTTATTACTTTAAAATATAATAAATATGCTTTTCTGCTATTTGGAGCCATATGTGTCACTTTTTTTATACATCCGTCCATTTTTATATAACCCTAATGACAAAAAATTATAAAAAAAGACTGTATATAACTAGTTATTACCCATCTGTGAGCAATTCTTACCAGTGAACCGCCTGGTTTTTTTGTTTAACTTGTATGTTTTTTTATTTCTTATGTTTTTACGTAAGAGAAAACCATTTATTTTATTGATTTTAGATTTGAGAATCAATTACAACTTTTATAAGGGAATTTCTTTCTATACATTTAAATATAAAAAAATATTCCCTTTAGATAAAAGAAGAACATAAAAAATCAGTTTTTGTATGAGTAAACCTTTATAAACGAAATGAAAAAATAAGAAAGACAAAAACCATCACCCGCAAAAAAAGATGTATTTTTTGTTGCTAAACCAGGCCTACAAAGGTATAACAAATTACATTAAATATAAAATTGACCTATTTTGGGTAAAGGTTCGCTTTTTTAACTGTTTTTAAAGGGTGGACGTTGTTTATGCCAAAATTGCTTACTGCGTATGGGCTTGCAAACTTTTCTATTTGCAATGATTATATATGCTGTTTGCTTCGTTTAATAAGCTCTTTGGGGTTCTAATACTTACAACATGAACATATAAATATCTTTGACTGTAAAATTAAAAGAAACATTAACAAAAGACAAATAAATTAATTTTATTTTTATTCAAAGTATACTTGCTTAGGAAGTTGCTTAGCGCACTTCTTTTCGCTGGTACATTTATTGTTTAATACTTACGCCAATCAAAGTTTACTTTGTAATGTATAAAAGCTTATATTTTTAGCTTTATAGCTGGCCTTTAGAATATCGAATGATGCTCAGGTAGATGGAAAATATAATTTGGTTTGTCGTATTACGTCAATCGGTTTCTCTGGTTTGTCGATTGCATTATATATTAAATTTAAATAAAAATAATTTGAAATGTACAAGAAAAATATTGCTCTAGCAAAACCTTATACCTACACAAATACGTTCGTTTTTTTGTAATTTGTTTTCACGTTCACAAGACCAATGTTAAAGCAAACTGTATAGTGCGGCTATAGTGTGGCTTACATTTGGTAAGCTATATTTTTTAGATACAGGTTTTTTATTTAAACGTTTTATATTATCAAAAAAAATTTATGCAACCGAATTTGTTTAATTCCCGAAAGTTAAGCTTTTTTATATCTGAAAAGGTTTATCATCAATCTACGCAGCTTTTTTATCAAATGAAAAATGTATTTTACTTCGAATTATCCGATATATAAAAATGGTAAACGTTGTTGCATGTGGCTGCTTCATATTGTAAGATTTTTAAAATTTAGACTTATATAGTTGACATTTTTTGTTTTTTGTCTTTTTTTACAACCGATATAATCTTACCAAATCTATAAAATTTCAATTTTGCGCTTTTTTGGGGATATTTAATTTTAAGTAAAATTTTTTGGTTCCCATTATTTGCTTATACTAGCACAATTAGTGTTTTTTTCTTGTTTTGTGGCTATTTGAAAGGGTGTAATAAGTATTCCTCAGTACATTCACTTGGTCATGAACTTTTTTACACGGCTTTGTACAAATTGTTATCCATATAATTTTGCACAAAATATGTATACACACTATATTTTTATTACATTACTAGACAGGTTTTTTTGTACGTATATTTTTGTATTTATGTTAACGAAAGTCGTCACTAATGCTATCAAAATGTTGTACTTTAAAAAAAAATTGATGTTTACAAAAAAAAGGCAAAGTCAAAACATAGGTCAAACAGCACTGTATAAATCTTTACTTATTTAAGGTGTTACTTTACAATTAAAATTAATGAACAGGTTGATTATGTGAATCAATACTGTAGAAAATGTTGACGCATTGTTTTAAAAAACATAAAGATTTTTATTGTATAATTTCCCAATTTTTACAATCCTTTATTTTTCTACAAATATTCTGTGTGTATTATTTTAATTGGTATTCGTATCCTGTGCTAGTAAATAATATTAATACTATGTATCTTATTGTTAAAACTATATAAACTTGTCAATCTATTATAATAAAAAAGTTTTTACTGTTTTTTAGCATGCTATTTACATTTTAAAAACCAAATTATGCCGCAAATTTCTTTTAGTAAAACTTTCATGTAAAATTGAGCGTTGTTCAGCAAAACACATACAAAAAATAACACATGTAGGGCGTTCACTTTGCTTGATGTTCGGCAATCATGCAACCCACTATGCATGGTTAAGTGTTTTATCACTAACTTAAACGGAAAAAAAAAAGATTTAAAGTGATCACGTTAACTGCCCATCAAATGCAAAGCGTTTCCTTGCACCATAAATTTTTACTGTTGCTTAATAAATGACTTTAATTATAGTAAGCGCCATTAAGTACATGGTTAATTAAAAAAGACAGCGATTTATACCGCAGGTTAGTAATAGACATGGGTTTTTATTTTCATCCGTTTAATTTTTTTGACTTTGAAAGAATAGCCTATATGGATACAATTGTATATTTATAATATCATAAGGTTACTAATAAATTCATGCATCTCAGTTGTTTTGTGTCTTTGTTGATTTGTAAAAATTTGGTTTGTGTTGCCACCAGAGGCTTCGTCAATAATTAGAGCCCCTATAAAATTTTTTTTTTGGGCCTTTTTACGTGTCAAAAAAACAAAATCGGATTTTTTTAATAAAATTGTAGGCGTGTCTCTTTCGGCAAACCATTGTTTATGCCCGCGCCCGTTTTTACAAATAGATCGACTTTTATGATTGCGAAACGTAGGTGTGATGATTCAGATGTGCATTTAGTGTTTGTGTACATAAAAGTAAAAAAACTTTGTGCGCAAGCATGTACAATACAAAAATTTGTGACAAATGAATTATATAGAAACTTTTTATGGCAAAAGAATCACCCTGGATCTTACATATATATATTTTTTTTTTTGCGTTCAATTGTTTTTTTTTCTATTTTAGTTACTTAACAATACCATTGATTTTTTTAAATACACGTCGTGCAAAATAGGCATATAAAAATATAGAAAGACATGTTTTGTTGCAAACAACTTGCCATTTAATGTTTATTTTACGACAAGGTTATTATTTACAAATTAGAAAGGTCTTAAGTGCTATATACTAAATTGTTGAAAGATACAAACTACACATATACAAATATTTAATCCCGCAATTGATTTCTAGCATCCTTTTTGTGTAAGAAAAAGTGACAGGTTTTTTCATCTTACGAGTCTTTATATTTCAAAACCAAAAGTAAGCAGTTATATGTTTTTCTAATAAGTTACACTATACATGAAAAGTCTTTAGTCCTCGAGCGAAAAAAAAAGTCGTCTACTTTTAAAATATATATATTTGCTGCCATATGAACTATGTAAAAAGTAATAATTTTTTATATACAATCGCTTGGGGATTTATCTAGTATCTTATTACATTATAATTTTTTTGTAAGAAAAAAAACAAATGTTTACAAGAATTTATTACAAATACACACTAAATTTATATATTTGCTATGTCAATTTTTAAAAATGTATGTGATGGCTATAAATCGTATTTTTTTTTGGCAAAGATAAATGTATACCCACACCCGTTTGAAGAAATATACTACTTTTTTGTATTGTGTTTGTTAAAGTTATAATATATAAAAAAAAATGCTTTTATTCTATGCATAAAACATATTAACACATAATGCAACAAAGTATACACCATAAATGAAAATGGTCAGCATAATTTTTTTTTTAAATTATGTGAGACACGCGATTTTTAAAAGAAAACATTTATTTTATAAGTGGTATACTTTGTATATATTTTTTTTGTGGATGCCGGCCTCTCCGTATAGGAGGTCCTGTACAAAGTGTACCTTACCGCTCCCTTCCCCCTTACGAAGCCTCTGATTGCCAGAACTATTAAACGCGTTTTTAAATATTGCAATTTTTGGGGAATGGATAAGTGTTTTTTTTTTGTTAGTTACTAGAAAAAAAACCATTGGTTTTTACAACAAAACAAACAATACATGCATTTAAGATCGTACAGTACTTTTGTTTTGGTAAATACGATATGGATCTGTAATTTTATCTATAAGTGATGCAGCATATTCCATGCACTAGTCTTTTTAGTTACAAAATGGCAATGTACTACAACATACAGGCAATATGCTTTTTAATATGCTTATGCTTACATAAAATGTACACTTGTAATCAATTAGGCATGTGATGAAGCTTCGGTTTTACAACAAGTACGCTAATTTTACTGTGAAACATACAGATCTATGGTCCAACAGTCAGATTATAAAAACCCGACAACGATGCAAGGAACTGATACAAAAATGGCAAGCAAGCAGTTTTTGACAGGGTCGTATATATTTAATACAATGGTTTAAAAATTTTGTCTACAATAACAATGATTAAAAAAACAAAGTATAGAGTTACGGTTATCTATTTACATTTTGGTTACAATTCAAACAATTAAATCTAGCTTTTATGCTGTAAACTATATCAGGTTATTGTTTTCTAATGGTATGACGTCAAAATTGTTTACTATGATAAAAAATGTTTTTTTACAAACACGTATAGAGTACAATAGTGCTTTCATCGATTATCTCCGTTACTGATTTGCTTTGCCTGCTTTTATATATATTTGCTGATTTTTTTTTTGTATTTTAAAAGCCAAAAAGCTTTTTTTGTATAGTGCGTATTTTTTTATGCCATTTAAAATGCCAAAAAATATTTAAAACTAAGTTGCATTGTCAACAATATAGAGTAAAAGAAATTACTGATAACATAAGGTTTTTTGTGGTTTGTCTACATATAGTTTTGATAATGGTAAATTGCCGTGCTAGTTGTAGTTAGTGCCAAATGTAGTCTGGTGTCGATATTTTAGAAGTAGCTGGTAATACAAATGCGAGCTGCATTTTTATCTTAATAATTGGAAAAACAAATCTCTATTTTCTTTTTTGTGTTACCGGTATAACCGCATACCTGACCTAAGTTGTTACTATGCAAAACTGCCAGCGGCCTTTTAAGCTTTTAATATTTTTTTGACGTGAAATAACCGTTTCATCGATTTTCACTTCGACTTCTGTTTTACAGATAGTTATCGGATTAAAAAAAAAGTAAATCTAGGTTAGTTTTCTGTTTTTGTAGTTAGATAAAGTCGTTGTATTAAATCAGATACTATCTGTAGTACTTATAAAATATAAATAAATTTAAGTAAAAAAAGTCGTGACCAAAAACATGTTAAAATGAATTTTATGGTATAAAAAATGTTATCAAACAACTAATGTATTTTCTTGCAATTTTCGTCAATTTATTTGTAACGCCAACTAACAAAAGATCACTCGGCTTTTATGGCAGTTTTTTTAACCGTACATGTATACATGTCCTGGTGTAAAAAAAATACAACTGGTTTGGTATGTACCTTAAAACCTGATACATCTTCTACAATTACTGCATGCATTTTTTTCTGTGTAACGCTTCAAAAGTCAAATTGTTGTTATATCAGTTTACGTAAACTTTTGTTTTTGTACATCGTGACTTGCTTTAAGCCGGTTTTTTTCTTATATATTGAACAATTTGCAAGTTGCCATGTAAATTTAAAAGCGCGTAGTATTTTTTTATACAAATTTTGCTCAACTTTTAGTTTTTTTGACAGCCTAGTTCTTTTTTGTTATCATAGTATTAGTAAACATCTAAAAAATTGCAAGAAATCAACAAAAGAAATTTAATTACACTTCAAAACCTTTTTACCATTTTTCTAGATTTTACTGACCGTGTTGCTTTTCTGTTAATCTGCTGTTAATATAACTGATAGGTCTAGATGTGAGGCGCTTATTAAGTATGTAACCTTTATAGCACTTTTACTGCTTAACCCTATAGTTTGTTTTTGCTTGTTTGTGTCTATGGTTGCGGGTTTTAAGTCGCGATGTGTACTGCTAAATAGTAGTTTTTGTATATCTAATATAAATTCGTCACAACAAGCCATAGGCGATGCTAGAAGGGGGGGTAGGGGGACAAAACCCCACCCTTCCAAAAAATTTTTAAGCCTGAATTTACGGGGTTCTAAATTAAAGGGCAAAAAAAATTGAGCATAACCTTCCTTCCTTGATTAATTTTTTTTTTTAAAACATAGAGAAAATATTTTTTTTACGATCAAATATTTCACGAATTCTTTAGCCGCATTTTATAAGAACCCCCACAAAAAAATCCTGCCTACGCCCCTGCAATAAGCGCCATTTGTATTTTTTTAGCAAACTGATATAAAAAGACTGGTTGTGAATTATGGCGTAAAAAAAATGTAGACGCTATTGCAACGCATTTCTTTAGAGCGTTCGTATGCGTATTTTTAAATTTAGTACTTTAGGGGCACACTAAAAAAAGTAACAGTTTTGATTTTTTCTGATTATAAAGTGTTAATTGTTATTTACTGAACGATTGAAAAATCAGCTTTATTTTTTTTTACAAATTTCTGTATATTCCGTTGTTTTTTTTTAAAACATTTTACCATTTCAACAGTTCACTTGTTATATAATTAGTTTTATATTCATTAATAGAGATGTTTTTCAGTTTAGATTTATCTTGAAATTTTATAATTGTGTATGCCCGTAAACAGGTGTTCTTTACCCAATCCTACAAAAAAACACGACATTAAATAAAGTTTCATTGATAATAAATTTATGGATTTAAATGTGTGTTACAATGGATAACATAACATAGTTTTTTAGTTGGAAAAAAAAAAATCATACATTTAATTTATATGTCTGTAAAAACATTTAATCAGAAAATAATCTTATAATGTATATTGATTTGTTTTGTTTAAATATACAGTCATAAAACATAAGGTAACGAAAAAAATGTAAAATACAATTTTTTAAACAAATAACCAAGACTCCTTTTTGCAAATAAAGTTAAAATCATTGGCCTGTTGATTGAACGCTGCACAATTTATGCACAATATCATCATTCCTGCTCAAAGATATTATCCTAATAGAAAATGTATTTATTAAAATTATAAACAATTTAGATGCTAATCTTAATCAAAAAACTTAAAAATTATGCATGTGATAAGAGGATAAATAAAACCGAAAGATACCAAAAATATAAATGGTACAAACATGATTTCTTGGGGTTTTTTTGCAGTAAAACAACGCCTTAAATGTACTTATGTAAAACAAAATTTGATTTTTGTCTACAACTTATTTGTAATCTTTTTTTATTTTATTTTTGAATATGACATAAACAAAACCTAGCGGCCAATATTTTTTGTATAAAATTGGTGCATTTTTACTCTTTTTTTTGTGTCCTTTGAACAGTGGAGTAGCCAGGAATTTCTTTGGAGAACGCACAAATAAACAAAATGGCTTTAATGCCAAAAAAAAATATGAAAAAATTGATATATGTTATTTTGCAAAAAAAATGATTTACGCATATTTTAAAGCATCAAAAAGCGACCCCCTAGATTCTGGCTACTTTTTTATAGAAGGGCACGTGCTCTTTTGTGCGCTTTGGCTACGCCACTGCATTAAAACAGTATTTAGTATATGAATGCGTCTTCAATATGTATTATAACTACCGAGATGCTTTTTTCTACTTTTATATAACGAATTTTTTCGTGAAACAGTTGCAAGGTCTAACAGGTTATTATTTTGCCTCAAGAAAAGTACACCTTTTATGTTTTTAAGCAATGCAAAAAATAGTATGCCAGAAAACTCTTTATTCATTTGTGTATATAGGGTTTATCGATCAATCTCGTCATGTTTGCAACCAATCTCGACCTGATTGCATTCAATCTCGACCATTTGCAATTTATCACGATCATTTGCACTCAATCTCGACTGCTTTGCATTCGGCCTCGACCATTTGCAATCAATCTCGACCGGTTGGAAATCAATCTCGCCATGATTGCATTTAATCTCGACGAATTGCAATCAACATCATCCT
>JAQFYM010002428.1:0-23740 GCA_034694785.1 Agrenia bidenticulata
TACCCTTAGTGAATGTCTCATTGCTGCACAATTGTTATGCCTTCCAATCGCCGATTTTTTGCTCATCGTCATTGCCAAGGTTTTTAACTCCTACATCATTGCTCACCTAGCACAGCATCATAAAAAAACATTTTTTGCCGAACGTTCTGATTTTTATATTATTAACGTTGCTGCTCTTTGCGGTGTAATTTTCGCGATGATTTTTCTTTTTCCATTGTTGCAATGCATTCAATCTTCAGAAAGTGCGATCCAAAGGCGTAGGGTATTAATACATATATATAATCCTATGTTGAATTCACACTTACAGCTTTCGTTTATCGCTTATGCATGTCTTGGCTGCATTATTGCTGTCATGGACATTACCGTGTATAGTCTCATCCAGCACGAGGCATTTACATATGTCGTCGTCTTCTTAAGTAGTTGTCAACGCCTTGGCATGATTCTCTGCGCTGGAAGCCTTCTTTTTATGGTGCTGTATGGGTTGGAGCGCGACTACTTTCGTACTTTGAGGGGTGTTTTTTGCCGTCAAGGACTATTTTTATGAGGATTGAGACGGCGACTACCACGTATAATTGTGCGGAAATACTTTCATCTCTTGGTTGCGGTGTTGTTTGTGGCAGGTTGCATCATATTACTTTACAAAAAGAGAAAAGAAGTGACCTCCTCTATTCTAGGCATTCGATATGACGCCAATCTCCTTCAGTTAGGGATAACCGTAATGTTATGCCTGTTTGTCTTGCTGGAATGCGCCCGTTCCGGTCGACTCTATCCCTTCAGCGAACCTCTTCGGGTCATTTCCTTTTAGTATCGAAAAAACGTCGACTTTTTTAGAATTACGTTAGGAATTACACCGATTCCCGTGACAATGAAGGACCTATCGTTGTTACCCATATATACCTCCTATTAGGTTATAGAGAACAACCGTCTTTTTGCCATCATCAAAAACTCTTAGGTTGTGGCGGACCTGTATGGCTTTCAGGAGATTCCTGCTTATTGGCCTCGTATGCAGGGGTGATCTCTGTAGCATTGGGTTGTGCCTCCCCCTTTTCTTTGCTGTTGATAAAAGAGTTGCGCACAGGTGATAGCATGGCTTCTATTGGAGGGCATTATATGGGTCGTCATTGCTGGACAGCTACTACAAAGTGCATTACATACATAGCATGATTACATAAGTAAATGCTGCGGTATAGAAAAACAATTGAAGGAACACTCTGCTCAATCGTCTCACAGCTTTTCATTTGCCGATTGTTGTTTGGATTCACCTTGTCACCGCAAATTGTCGTAGCTGTTGTGGTTGCGAGTCTTTTTGAAACGTTTACACCTCATATCGACAATATCACCGTTTCTTGTGTGTTCTTCAATGTTGCTTGTCTCTTCTGAATGCTAAGAAAGACAATAAAGGGTGTGTATTGATTTCCATAGTATATCTATCAGCAGACGTGTTTTTCCTTTTCACATAAGCTAAACTATTACTTCTTCAAGCATTAGAATGCGACCCATCTCATATCGTGTCAACCCAACATTATTTTTACTAGATAAGCTTTTTACATTCTCAATTCTAGTTTTCGCGTCACCTGTGTTTGGGGGAGAACATTGCCAAAGGATTACACATTGGTTTCATCATTCTCTGAGCGGGTTTCGCCCTTTTGGTATCGATTGATAATCTATTTCAAGCTGTTTGAAATATCGCCATTCCTACTTTATCCTACGTCATTGCAAGCGAGGTATCCTTTTGAGGAAAGTTGTACAGTTATTTTTCTTTTTGAAGAATTGCACTCCTGTGTCATTTATCATCTTTCATAATTCTTGAAAGACTGTTGTCTTAACTTGCAGTTCGACACCTCAAAGAACCTTTTATGATCAGATGAATAAATAAATGGAACAAACAAGAAATTACCAACGTGCGTCTTAGATGTGCATGCTATTCCTTTGAATAGTTTTTCATTGTTGCTTGAATGAACAATACCACTACCCTCTCAAGCGCTTAAAGCTGTACTTTTTGGTGATCGCTTCGTTGTGCTCTTTTAACAATTTCCACTTTTGGAGAACTATCATTCTCTAAAAACCATTTCAATGTCCTGGGCATATCATCTAAAGAATATCTCCGTGGTTAATCCTAAAATTACAGATCGTGATGGAGATTAGAAAATTCTAGTTCCATATTCGTTTTGTATAATGCTCCCTCTCATCTTTATACCACAGTACCCCTTTTGAACTATTGCTACTTTCAAACTATCATTTTCGGGGTACATTTATCACCTGTATTTAGCTCTGGCGAGAAGTGAATCGCATTTTTCATAATGACTTTTTCTACTTTCAAAAATAACCTTTCCTAAAGGTAAGCGCATTTCGAAATTAAATAGAAATATTAATTCCGGATTCCCTTTGTATTTTAACATTATTATGTAAACTATTCTTTTGTAAAGGAAACTCTTCACACTTGGTTGAAGTGTGTGCGCATCTTGTTTCTAAAAACATGGAAATAGTGTGTTCCCGTCAGCTCTCTTATCCAAGATTAGAAGGTTTGCATTTTAGTATTAACGCAATGGGTTAACAGACGAAAGGAAATTTATCTTGAACAAATTTCCCACAAGTTCATTTTACTTTATTACACATGTTTTGGGCAGAAACACTTTCCCTATTATCATAAACAACTTTTGAAGACTTCAAATCATGCTACTACCATCAATCGATAATAGAAGGTATATCTTTTAGTCCATGATTGTGTCAATTCCCCCGAAGAGGATTGCGTTTACTCCAATTTTCCTGCTCACTCACCCAAAGCTCTTTCTTGGTGTGGTAGCAATATATATCGTATATTGCATTTCAGTTACCATCACTTAAACGAATAGAAATGGTTCATAGCATTGTAACCCTTCTCCAAAACGCGCAACCAACTTTCGGTTACTTTTTGTCAAATCCATAGTGTGTATGGCATCGAGAATTCCTAAAAAAATACAAACTTAAGGTGAAGAAACCGCATCCGTCACCTTGCAAGGTTTCCTCTTCATCTCCTCCAGTCCTCCAATTTCTTGTCTTGGTTCCAATATTCATGTAGCGAACTGAGGATCACGTTCTTGAGAAACCCGAAGAAGATCATCCATCCATTCCTTTTTTTAAAGTAAGTTATGCTAATTTCCTTTTATACCTTGTTTAGCGCTTTTTCCCATAATCTTTTCTGCTTTCTTTCTTATCTCGATCCCGTTTCTCTTGGTTAAAATGGTTCCCAGAGGCGACCCCTTTTTAAAAGAAAAAAGCAAAGTTAAGTATTTTTCATTCTTTTGTTTCCCCAAAGACGCTTATGACAAAAATATTACAGAACCCATTGATTCTTTATTACCTTAAAGGTTGATAAACACCTTAAAACTTGCCACAAATTACTCCTCCAGTATGAAAAGGAAATCTTTGGATTCTCAAACAAATACTGGTCAACACTTGTACTGGTATTCAAATTCATTGTTTCTTCTGCAGTCAAGAGAGCCCTGAAATTCCGAATATTTCCATCGCATCACATCGCATTTCATAGTTGAAGTCATTTTCCCTTTGCCACCTAATCCGTCGTAAAGTAATTTCTTGTAGAGGATCTAACCAGAAATCCACGCATTGAGTAAATCCATTCTCTCACTTGTGCCTCTCCGTAGGTTCTTCGGAAATTGCGTAAACTTGTTTTGTTTCTCTTTTCAAAAAGAAAAAAATCACTGTGCGCCAGGTTGAAACCTTTCCATAATCTTACTCGCAAATCTTCTCAATCTCACCCAAAAATGCATTTCAGGTTTTTATTCATTCTCTTTAATCGTGCATCAAGCATGCTAATCGACTTTAGGCACTCCTTTTTCAGGACAACTTGACTAGTTTATGATGGCAATTACCACTATTCCTAGAACGTGAGGCGTGTTGGACTCTCAAGCTATACGATCGAAAACTGAAAGAAAATGAATCATTTCCCGAACAAGTTCCCCCTCCTGGTCTTTATAACGCCATTTGTCCCTCTTAATCGCCTTTGCTTCAGTTATTTTCTTTCTTCGATTCATTGCATATGCAAGTAATCTCAGGTATAAAAGTTCACACTTTTCTCATCCCCTTGCTCACTCTAAGCCATTAGCCAAAGCACAAGACGCTCAAAAGGATGATATATCCATACCCTCTGAATAGTCATGGTTATAAGGATACTATCGCAACAACTGAAGTTTCTCGCCTCCACGATGAACCAATTTTCTGTATTTATCGATGGAATTATACAGAGGAGCCCAAGATGACAATACCACTTCACTTTTCGCTGCATAACCCCACGCTGAGGAGAACGCGTATAAATAGTACTGGCTCGATCGCTGACCGGTATAATGCTAACTTTTTCCGTAGGTACAGCTTTCTCTCCCAGTTTATGAACGGGTATAGTCCACAAATTGACCTTTGCGTCTCCAACAGAATGTTTTCAATGCGAGTTTGTAATCTAACGTGGCGTCGAGATATTTCGCACCATTCGATGGGGATCTCTTCTACCATAAGTACTTTATCAGGTGCCTTTTCTGTCTAGATAAAAGATACATCGCGTCTTGTGTGCATTGATTGTAAAACCACATTCTGAACCAACTTTCTATTTGCAGGAGCGCTGACTGTAGCTCCTCAATTGCCTGGTGCGAATCTTTAACACTTGCGTATAAAAAAGTACTATCGTCGT
Source organism: Agrenia bidenticulata (assembly GCA_034694785.1). Lineage (NCBI taxonomy): Eukaryota > Metazoa > Arthropoda > Collembola > Entomobryomorpha > Isotomidae > Agrenia > Agrenia bidenticulata. Next base: position 4,679 of record JAQFYM010002428.1, read on the forward strand.
ATAGTGCGGTATGTGTGCCATTCGTCTTCGGAATATAGGCTGCGTAGATTGCAAAAAGGAGCGGCGAGAAGAGAGTCCCTTGCGGGACTCCAGCACGGATGAATCATTGGGTCGATGGGCTACTATTCACCTTTGCTTTAACCTGTCGATCTTGCAGGAACGATTGCATCATTAAGACTAAAGAGAGCGGAATTTTTCATCCGTTTAGAAAAGATGCCAGACTCTGTCAAAGGCTTTGGCTACGTCCAATAAGATTAAACGAGTTCAGGTTTAAAGCCTTTCGTTGCGCTCTTTACAACTCGCAGTAACTGTTGCACTTCGGAATGCTTCTCTCTAAAACTAACCTGTTCAGAAGGCAGTATCATTAGTGCATCAACTTGCACCCTTAACCTTTTTAGGAGCCCACCTCCAAGAGCTTTCTTAACGACTAAAGTAGGCTAATGAGTCTGGAATCGCAGAGATTCTTGGACACTGTCTGAGCCTTGGGAAAGAAGATGGCATGTGCAAGCTTCCATTGATCAGGGAACGTGCGAAGCTTTAGTGCGGAATTTATTATCATTGAATTGTCTCAATGGTGTTTGAGCTGAGTTACTAAAGTATAGAATTCGATCTGTTGTTTAGTGCGGGCGCCTTTTTCAGTCCCAGCTCCTTGATATGGCCTCAAGCTCCGGTGATGTCAGTGAGCGAAATGATGTCATCGGCCAGCGTATTATCTAGATCATCGATGGTTGCTTCCACGTACGCTGTTTGCTCTACATTGCATGAATCCTCTGGAGTGCATTGTTGCTCAAGGTTATTGGTGAGACTTCAGCCAAATCATTGTGGTATTTCAGCCCATGGAAGAGAGGTGCACTTTGGTATTCGTTTTCTTTTTACAAATGACTCCTCGCATAATCATCCATAAAGTACTATTGTTAGCTGGAAGCGACTAGGACTTCTCTTAAAACAGCTGATTGTGCGCTCAATTAAGCGTCCTCGGATTTACTTTCCGAGATAGTTCATTCGAGTCTTTGCGGTTGGATCAAAGCATGATAAATATCACTTCCTTGCGTTTCTTCGTTCACGGACTGCTGTAGGAACATCGTCTGGAAATACTTTTTTCCGCGTTGACATTGGTGTAGCGTGGAATACGTTTAAATAGACCACCAGGATGTTCTTCTCTGTTAACATCGGAGCGATTCCCAACGAATTGCCGTCTTGGATTGTAGGAACTTGCATTCCTTGTAGCAGCGTGCGGAAGAGCGACTAATTTGTAAATTTTCTCCATGCAGGGCGTCTCGAATTGTTTCCGCTGCGAACTTCAGAAGAACGGGATTGTGATCCGAGAACAGTTCTGGGAGAAATGTAATTGAATAAGGCGAGAAATCCCGAAATAATGCAATAACCAGAACGTCGTTGCTTCCCCATATTGAAAAGTGTGCGACTTCAATTGGTCTGACAGCCGCTATATTCTTGCCACTTGCAAACCGTTCAAGGAAAGTCCCTGTTGTGTTAGTTGGCTTGATGTTTCACAGTATGTGTTTGCAGTTTACATCGCCTCCCATTATTGTTGAGTTAGTGTTTGAAACGTACTTCCAAGTCCGTGATAAGCATTGGCCTGTTGGGGATTTATAGGTACTTATTAAAGCGAAGTAACCGTGGTTCGCAGTCTTGACATTGATTGCAATGGCTTCCAGACTGAGGAGGCCTTCGATTATGGTTGTTACATACAAGATGCTTCTTTTGATGATAATTCCAGTCTCCCTCCTTTATTCTCTGTGCGATCGCATTTGTGGTTTCTAATTCGGGATATGTAGTCTGTGGAACGGTTGCAAGTGGGGTTCGCAGAGAAGGATAGCATCAATCTCCGTTTCCCGACGAATTCTTCAAGTTCCCTCTTGCGCTTATCGACACCATTAGTATTCCATACGATGATACGCAATAGCTTAGTTATAACTACCATTGCGTACAGGAAATAATTGAACGATCTGATTTACTATTGCGATGAGCAACAATAATTGCTTCGAAACATTGGCAATGACTGTGCAAACGTCAGGTATGTTAAGAGGTGCCAGGTCCCCTCTATTGCTCGCGCATTGTGCATACAATAAGTTCGACGATACTAGCCTGGGAAAGAAGGGGTCTTGGGCACTTTCTCCTCATGCGAACCTTGCCGGAGGAGTACTCTTCTTTGGGTATACTTTACAGCCTCTAAAATTAGAAGGGTGAGGAGCCTCCTTGCAGTTTGCACATATCGCAAGGACGTCTCGCGACTTTTTGCACTCTGTGTGAAGATGAAATTTTCCTCATTTGACGCAGCGCAATTGTATCGTGTAGTGTAACTACACGTTTCCGTACAATTGGCACCAATAGCATTGGGTTGTGCGGTTTGATGGCCACAATGATTCCACCTTTATCGCTAGATGGCACGTATTTGATATTTTAGATATCTTTCGGGTTTTGGTAGTTTCACCAGAAGCGTTGGTAATTTTGATTTCGTAGTTTCGTTTTTCATTCGGATTACTTCGGATTACTTCGAGGACGTTAATCCCCTGACGAATGAGACCCTCTTTGATATCCTCTTCAACCATTTCAGAACTCTTAGTACCCGAATGACTAGTTTCAAACACTTTTCTTCAGGTAACTGATATGTGCAACACTCGCCTTTGTTGTCGTTAAGCAGACGTGTGATTCCTCTGAAGGAGTCCAAGGTTGTAGGATAAAAATTGGTTCCTGTTCTCCGAGTATCGATTGTCCGGGGAAGTCCATCCCTTGCGTGTGGTAATTCGTTTACTAGTTTCGTCCGCATAGACTCCTTTATCGTGAGGGGTTGTATTCGTTGTTTTTGCAAGAAAGTGCTATTGGGAGTAAGGATTCACCCATTACCTGATCGCTCTCTGTTCGTGAAAAGCCTCCAGCTTCTTTCTCCGGCAAGGATTTGTCTTTGCTTGTATTTGGAGGGATACGGTTTCTCTTGGGGAGTGATTTGTCGCTATTTTCGTCGATTTGCATATCATTTTTTTCCATTTTCCATCCTTATAGCAAGTAATTGGAAGGAATTCCTTGAATCGCATGAAAAATATCCCTTTGAGCTTTTTGATTGAGCAGCTAAGACTACCCTTTCTTAGCTGAGACGTTTGAAAGCTCTCTGTCCCTTTTCATCGGCGTAGAAGTGACGATAAACCAATGACTATTGTCATATTCGTTACGTATCATTATATGGAATGGCAATGGCATTTTACACAGGGAGAGCTCGAAGAACTCATTCAACGCCATAGTATTGATGCCATTCATCTCAGCAAACTCCACCTAAACCCGTGTCGCCGATTTAACATTCCGAACTACAATACCCATCGTCACGATCGCTTATCAAACAAAGGCGATAGTACCGCAATATAATTGCAAAAGGTGCATTAACCACTGCGATAAACATAAATCTTCTCGGGACTGGAAACTACTAAGGTGACGACTGGAACAAAGTTCCGCGATGCAGTCAACTTTGTGAGCATTTACAAATCCTCTAACAAGCCATTCCTCTTAAGCTTCAATCCCATAATAATCGGGTTTGACTTAAACTGCAAATACGAGTTGTGGGAATCCCAGAGTAATCAAATGGTTGAATGGCCCCTGAAACGCTATGCAGAAGATGGAAACATTGCGGTCATTAGTCCTACCAAAGTCACAAACTACGCTACGACGGGGATTAGAAACGTTTTGAACATTGCGCTTTTAAATAGTGCTATATCGTTCTCAATCACATCGCTCCCTGAACTGTCTACTGATCATATCCCTGTCTTCTTTAAACTGAACAACCTTGCGCAAGTACACTCCTCGCTAAGAAGGAAAGTCATCCACTGGCTTCAATGCCACCTCTTTACTTGAGAGACTGGTAATCCCTACCATTTACGATATCGCATCATTAAAAGTTGCTAGGTTTCTCCTAGGGAAAGTCATCCCGGTGGCTTTTGAAACCGCTATTCGAACCTTTCCACTCAATCAAAGGAAACCAAACTGTCTAAATGACATTATCACGCGAGAAGAAGATCAAAAGGTAGATATGGATATAGCACTTGTTTCGATCCCATAACCAAAATACGCATAAGCTCCCTCGGAAAGTTTATCAGGAAGGAATTGAAGGAGCTTCATAATAAACGCTTTCGGATGCACCTTGAAAGCCTTTCAACAAGAAACAACAATATGGAAAACTGTTCGCAGGAACTCCCACAAAAAGGAAGTTAATCTATTGGATTAGCAACTAAGGTAATTACGGATTTATTGTTAGTTGGCTTTAGTTGGAACTTCGGGTTTGCTTCCATGCTCTAAGCACTAAACTTACTGTATTCCTAATATGCGCACTTCAATCTTCTTATGAAGAAATTGTATTCATTAATTCGGGCGTTTTTCTCGGAATGCGTTTTAAAAAATGGAAAATTCGAATCACTATTTTGCACTTTTATTTTCGCAAGGGAAAGAACGCAACGCACTTATAAAAGGTTGTATGCTGTTTATGGTGATGAAGCGCTAAAAGAAAACCAGTGTCACAATTGGTTTCCAAATTTCGTTCTGGTCGCACACTTAAAGTTGATAAAGACGAAATTAAAGGCATTATCAATTCTGATCGACATGGCACAACACGTGAGATTGCAGAAAAGCTGAACGTATCGCATACATGCGTCTGCCGAAGCATTTAAAACAACTTGGCTACGTTTAAAAGCTTAACTTAGTCCCAGATGACCTTAAGGGAATTCAGTTGACACAACACGTTAATATCTGCGATTTTCTTAAAAACGAAGCGAAAATGAACCATTTTTGAAACGGTTGTTGATTGACGATGAAAAATGAACAGCCTACAACAATACGAAGCGTAAAAGATTCCTGGGAAAGCAGGTTGAACCACCTTAAACAACAATTCTATAAAGGCTTAAAGGAGAATGTAAAAGGATGCACTTGTCGTCGTAGTTCCGTATCCCGACCAATTCTATCTGTTGCAAAAGTTGGCCATCCAAGTCGACTCTCGCTTTTTTAAGGGAAGAGAGAGGAAAAGGAGAGCAAAAGCACTGGACTGAAGAGGAAAGTCCATAATCAATCTGGAAGATCAATGAAAGGTTAAACGAGACTGAGTTTGACGTTGCGATGGAGTGCGAGTGTGACTTTAAATACCCTTCTAGTTTTCTTCCGCCATCTTCCAGCATCAAGGGAGTCGTCTAACAGAGCCACTCGGTGGCATAGGATTCGTTGGTTGTTTACAAATAAAAGCGCTATTGTGTGACAGTTATTTATAGTCAAAGCAGTTTACGGTTAACTGAACCTGATCGTATAACTTGATCGTCGATAAGTAAAATAAGTTCGTTTCGGACATTCCCTTGACTATTTTGCTTTATCTTGGCTTGACAATCAATTTTGTTCGATAGAAACCATTGAAAGCAAGTTTTTTGTCAAAGTAAACCCATTCAGGTTCTGCGTTAACGTTTGGTTCTCTATATTCTTTTGATTCTCCTTTCTTACTTTAGGACAAAGATAACTTTTGATTCCCTCTCACCCTTTCTTCTCAACTACAAGTCACTGAAGGATTAAGAGCGCGAACTTGCGTTTTCACTCCAACGCTATATCCAACAACTTGTTCAGGTTTGTGTAAAAGAATTTTCAACCCCAATCAATATCAGTCAACCAATTAATTAACCAATCAACCAAGTTCTTTTTCCCCCAACAAATGAGTACAATTTTGGTCGGTTGCAAGCGCGTCATCGACTATGCAGTAAAGATTAGAGTCAATTCTGATAAAACTGGAGTAGTATGCGATGGTGTAAAGCATTCAATGGTTATTATTCTCGTTTTCGAAGCAACTTTCTTTCCCTTAGCACATTATATTGCGTATAGAACCCCTTCGACGAAATCGCTGTAGAAGAGGCGTTGAGACTCAAAGAGAAGGGTTCATTCGAAAAGGTTGTTGCTGTAAGCATAGGTTGTGTAGTTTTCTATTGCATTCCCACACTTGTTTTTCAGGCATGTCCAGTAGCAAGGATGCGCTATACACCGCCTTAGCGATGGGTGCCGATCGTGGAATTCATGTTACGGCACCTAACGACCTCCAACCCATTGTCATTGCAAAGATATTCATGCGTAGGAATTGCGCATGCCTTTTTCGCCTTTACATTGATGCGAGTTAGAGTTGGCGAAGAAAGAAAAGGCAGGACTGCTTTTCTTTGGTAAGCAAGCTATCGATAACGATAATAATCAAACTGCACAAATGACGGCTGGTAGAATCCGCTTCACTTAAAACGGTTCGCTTATTGAAGCAGGCTATCTCAATTGGCCTCAAGGAACGTTTGCCAGCAAGGTTACCATTGAGAACAACAGAGCACAGGTGCGCAGTTGTAGTTTATCAATGCGAACCATGGCAAGATTGTAAGAGAAGTCGACGAAGGCTTGGAAACGATAGAATTAGTACTACCGTGCGTCATTTCTGCTGATTTACGGTGAGTTTGTCAGTCCTCCTTATGCTCCCCGTCTATAGGCAATCAACCATACAGACTGAATACGCCGCGTTATGTGAAACTTCAAAGTATTATGGCTTCTAGAAGGAAGCCTATCGTGACAATGACACCAAGTGATCTTGGCGTTGACGCTACTGTCAATTTGCAAGTGCTCAGCGTAGAGGACCCTCCCGTACGAAAGGTGCATGCGCTTTCACGGTGCATCATTCCAATCCATCCCATGGTATATTAGGCTGGCATCATTGTGAAAAGCGTAGACGAACTCATCGCAAAACTAAAAGAGAAAGAATGCATTTAACAAGTATAAATCGCATCATGTATTCAATGCCGCACATTGCTTTGCAATGACAACATTTCGTCCAATTCAAGACTATAAGACTATGAATCCCACAAACAAAAAGCGGGAGGGTGCAAAAACGCTCAACGAACCCGATGTTCATATTCCGTTTGCGATCTTTGTGATGATCTTTCACGTGATGCACAATGAGGTCGATAGCAACTGGAACGATCGCATAAAGAACATTGCAATAAATGCAATTACCCGAATTATCGTCACTGCGTGGAATAATGACATCCGAGTATATTTTCGTTGGTTGAACAAAGTTATTGAACGCCGGCTTAACGAACTTTATGTACTTGTAAAGAATGTCATTAAGGTCGCGATCCAGCTCATTCATATCTCGCATTACTTCTGCTTATTAACTTACTCTCCCTTATCGCTTTTCTTTACCTCGTCGCGCAAGGCGTTTATCGTCGTCGCACTCAACAAAGAGATTCATATCAAACAACTCACGCAATTCTTTTGCGTAAAGACACAGAATCCCTTCGAAAAGAATAATCCTTGACGGCGATATGACTATTCCTTCGTCTTTTCTGACTTTCCACCAAACAGTTTTAGTTCGTAGAAGCTTTCCTTGGCCTCACCTCGCATATGTCTGATAGTCGTAAACAGGCACTGTAACAGACTTTCTATTCTTCAAGTCATTGAGCACCTAAGCGATGAAGGAACAACTCGCAAAACGAAGAAGTGCGTTCCTACTTGGAAAGCGAGTTCAAAATCAAACGCAGTTGGGTGGTCAAAGTCGTACTCGAGAACGTTGGTAGTAATGGGATCGATAGACTTGTAAAAACTGTTCTATAGACGGGAAGAAGGTCTATAAGGAACGCTTAAAGCGCACCTGGTGCAATACTACGATAGGAGTTTCTTCCAGACACAATTCAACGACGTGCAGCTGGTTGAGTCGTTTGATAATCTCAGAACAAACAGCAGTCTAGAAAGACTACGCAGGATGGGAACGAAAGAAGAACCTTTCCTGACGAAGTTCCACCAGTGACAGCAATGATAAACGGTTCTCCATCTGCTCCCATAGCGAATAGCAAAACAAAAACTTGCCCCTTCTCCTCCCTTCAATGCAGCATAAACAGAAGTGCGTTCACGTGATTGTTCTCGGTGATCTTGGTCACAGTCCACGTATGAACTATCACGCACTGTCGCTTGCATCTCGAGGCTACCACGTATGCCTCATTGGCTACCAAGGAACATCGCATTCTTTTGTGACTACATTAACACTTTCCCACAGAAAGTGCACTCATAGCGTCACTCACTGCTAATGAAAACATTGCCGTCCATTACATTCCTAGCATGTTCCGTATACCAGACAGTAGGCGATGCGAGTCGCATCGCCACGTTTCCTAATGCTGACTTAGACTCTCCCAAGATTGTCTTCCTCTTCTACGCCGTGTGCAAAGTGCTTTTTCTTACAGCAAGTATACTTTGGATGCTTCTCACACTTCCTACACCATCGCATATGCTACTGCAGGTATGTGCAAGGATTCAATGCGATGTGAGCATGCATTGCTTCTAGAATCCCCCATCAATTCCGCTAATGTTCATCGGTACACTCGTACGTGTGCTCAACCGCGCAATTCTTGTCATTGACTGGCACAACTTTGGTGTGTATGCCTATCGGGTAGAATAGAACACGCGTGCATTGCTTATTTTCCAGGCTATACTCTCCTAGCGTTGAAGACAGGGAAAAAATCGCACTTTGTTGGTTTTCACCAATAGTAAGATGATGCGTACGTTGCCATCCCTCGCTAGTTATGAGCGAATCATTGGACGCATGGCCGATCGTAACCTGTGTGTCACTAATGCGATGCGCAAAAAACTTGCTATGTGGGGAATAAGGTACTTTATCACTTTAGCGTAGTTTAAGGATTGCCTTGCGAAGGGCTACAACGCTTTACGATAAACCGCCTCGTATGTTCAAAGCAATTTCGAAAGAAAGCCAGAATACAGTTGTGCAGTAATCGTATTCTAAGCGTCGCCTTACACTCTTTTTTGTAGTTTCTTGACGTATTTGCGAAAAAGTACGGAATTGCGCTAAGGCAACACTCTGAAGCGTAAACACGAACTATGGAAATCCCACATTTCTCGTACACAATAGCCAGCTAATAGTGAGCAGCACATCGTGGACACCCGACGAAGACTTTGAAGTACTCTTCCGGGCGCTCGTTATGTATGAGAACCTATGTAACGCAGGAAATGCGCTCCCTGATATCACATGCATCATCACGGGTCACTATATGCCTATGCATCTATCCTTAGCGTCATGTACACCTTCGTTAAGGCAAAGGACCTATGCGTGCTGCATTCAACGCAAAAATCTGTCATTCGAACCTTCATCACGTTACCATCCGCACTCTATGGCTTGACATTAGCGATTATCCCAAGCTCTTAGGTGTGCGAGTTCCCATCCGTACCTTTTCCTTCTCACAAAAACAGCTTCAGCTGATTTAGGAGTGTCGCTTCATACGTCTTCCTCTGGTGTGCGTTTCGGAATCGCTTTCCTTGTACGCCATTATTAACTCCTACCAAAAGGCCTCGACTTGCCGATGAAAGTAATTGATATGCTCGGTTGCGGACTCCCGGTGTGCGCTATAACCTATCAGTGGTATGTGTTTCCTTTCGGAATACGCGCTACGTTGGTAAAGCATCGATGAACTTATATGCGATGGCGTCAATGGGTTGCTCTTTAACGATGATGCAACTTTTTGCGAGCAACTGGTGGTAAGCGTTTACGATAATAAGCTGCGGTCTGCTAAAGTCTCTGATAGACACTCTTTTCCCATCAAGATGGTGGGACACAACTGAAGCAACTGCGACAAGGCATGCTTATGGGATCATAGTATCACTATGTTCTTAATGAGTGAAAACAGGAGCACTCGAGTGGCAAAAAGTGCGATGGGAGGAAAATTGGGAAACCAATGCATTAGCTCTGTTTGATGCTTTATAAAGTTGCGTTTTTTTCCTCTTGCTCTTTCAATGCGCCAGTTGTCAAGTTAGTAATGACAGGGATGCAGACCTGTGTGGGACCATTCGTCGGAAGTCATGCGCTCGCACGTAGCATCACCTTTCCCGAAAGCTCTTCTTGGCACCAAGCTAAGGCTTTAACAAGTTTGGGGAGCTTCGGAACTGTGGTAGACGCTTTCAAAAGCAACTAATAATAGCAATACTCACCACTTTTATGCGAAAGGTTGGTAAGTATTGCTGCGTTGAGTTCGTTAGCAGTCTTCTGGCGTTGAGTCATATCAAGCAAGTACCTTTCGATAATATCGAAAAGGACGCGCAGGAGCGTTAGCACAAACCCAACAGGTGTAGAAAAAGCCAGAAGAACCATAATCCTTTCAACTTCTTCCAGAAAGTTACTGTTCTGTCTATTTCTCATTGCGAGCTCTTCAGCAGCGTAGCATAATGCACGTGGAATATCGCCTATCACGTTGTTGTTGTTTTGGCGCGTTTTTCACTACTGGCTGCATTCTACGAACCGTCACGGATAAGCTCAATAAGCTTCTGCTGCTGGAGCATCCCGAACAAGCACGGATTCGTGTCAAGTATCTACAAGCCTTCGAAAGACGAATAACGCATTCGCAACCTCCGGATCAAGATCGTTGACAAGTTCAATCGCTTGCTGCATTTCGCCTAAAACATCCTTTCGCTCCTGTCGCCACTTGCGACAACGAAACTCAACCATTTTGAATATGCCGTCGAATGCTCATTCGCTCTTTTAACGCTGTGTTACTACACAACTCATTCTTTGTGCACGTTTCAGAAGAAAACTTTTCGGCTGACTCCTAATGTCCTGTAAGAAGCTGTATTCGCCATACGGTGCACCTGATAGCCTTCAACGATAAGGTAGTCGAGAACAAGCGCATTCAAATTCCTGTTGCAAGTGTAATCAACTAAGAGGTAAGCTGGAACGAGAAGGAACAGAAGCGCACTCTTGCGTAAGAGAGGCCGTCTTCATTCGTGAGCACCACTCATCCAATGAAATTCTCTCTTTCTGCGCCTAAAGTGATTGCGTAGAACACGCATACAACTGTGTGTGTATCTACACTGCCTTCTACAGTCATGTTCGAACAAGTGCGCCTTCAAGGCTAGAAGAAGGAGGGTAGTTAGGAAGTGACTGAGAATTCCCCGATAGTATTCCTTTTCGTTTGCTTCCCACTCTTCGTAAGAGAAGGCATAAAAGCTCCTTTGTACGACGCTACGTTTGGAAACTCGCTTCCTCACCTTTGCGTTTGCAGTTAAACAACCACACCCCATAAGAAGTAGCACAATACTCGCTCTATGGCATCTTTTGGTTGTAGTACAACTTGCTTACGCAGTTTTCTTTTATTCATAACGTAGCACCTTCTTTCCTTCACCTTACCAGTCTCACACTACACTCTTCTACAACACGCCACGCTTTTGAAAAGCTAAGGCCTTTATTGTTCCATTAGCCTCCTATAGCAAGAGCAACGCCTTCTGCTGCTACCATTCCTTATAACTTAGAACAGCACATTCAACTGGATCGCTTTTTCCTTTATGGTCGCTGTATTGCGTTCTCCCGAATGGCCATCTGGAAGGAAGCACAACAAACGAAGGGAAGACGAAATAAGGACACTGCGTTCACCTTCCCATTCCGCGTACTCTCGCCACAATCGTGCGCAAAAAGGAAACTTGGACGTAGCTAAGTAATAAGGTGTTGCTCCTTACCCGTTCTACACAACCACAAACAAACCTTCCGCGTACAGTTCGCGCACCTTTACGTTGTTCCCTGTACGCACCAGTAAGGCTATACACAAACGTACAAGCAGGAGTGGTTTTTCTTCGCAACACTCCAAAAGTTCTAATGCACAATGTTCATCGTTCTGGTGTGCCCATGCTACGCGTACTCGCAGTGCATCGCAGTCATTAAACCTACGGGAATGAATGCTTCTCCCAAGAAGAAGAAGGAGAAGAACCTTTCCAAAACGCTGTCGAGAACGCACACCCACAACGTGCGAGGAAGGTAAGTCAAGCATATATCAATTATCCCCGTATGCCAACTGTAATCCGCTACTGTTGTGCATAGAGAAATATGCGATACCGATAATTATGACTAGCTGGAACGATGAAACTACTGCTATAGAGAACTTTGACAATGGGGTGCATCGGGTGAACACTTTGTTGCGATAAACACCTGTAGCGGCCAATAAGAGACGTATAAGAAATGCGCATGTGGTACTCGTGTAATGTGATTATGACATTATGCTTTGCTACAACACTTTGATAAGCAATGTATGCGATCCAGAGACGATTCCTTCCGGCGCCACTACTCGCAGTGCGTGTGCCATTTTCGAATATCTTTTCTTTTGTAAGCCCACAACACAAGTATAGAAAGAAGGAAAAACACGCACTTTTAAGACACTTTCGGCACTCGCATTCGTTGCCTGTAGGTAGAGTGCGTAAGCTAGCCATAGGTATCTAATGCAATCGGTTGAATGGGGTACGGTGCAATAGTAGCACCGACGCATTTTCACGTAGTTTCTTGGGTTGAACAGGAAGCAGAGGCAATTCATTAGCACAAGGAATAGCGTCAATCTCGAGAAGCGCGCCAAACAGTGCTGGCAACAACGTCTCTTCAATTGGTGAGTTTGCGCAGAAACACGCAATGAGTTTTGTGAGGATGTGCAAGACACATTTCCCTACTCTGGCCCTTTGCGCAACACTGTGAAAAAGTTGCGTTTTCACAAATGACCACAGAAGAGAAGACGTACATGGCCATCTCGCAAAGAATAGCGAGTTTCCTGTTCCTGGCACGAGCATGACCCTGTGTATAGCGGGAAAGTTAGCCACGCTATTGTTATTGCAGACTAGAAGCGTGTTGTAGCTCGCAATTGTTGCAAAAGGATCACTTCTTTCTTCCTTGTTCCGATATAAGCACAACAGCCAATGCGTAGGATAATCACTTTCAACAAAAACGTCTCTTTGTAAACAGTTATTGAAAAACGCTGCCATGCGACATCGCACCTCGCATTGTATTCCTGGAAGCAATGCGAAAATTCCAAATTTGCTAATCGGAGGGCTGAAAGTGCGTTCTTTGTAACTTCATTGTTGCTACTGTTATACTGACTGCACGATTGGTATGCCGCTTTGAACACTGAACACACCAACGGATCGCACTCCCTGAGTGATAATTAACTACCATTGTTGATATATTCCTGCTGCTCGCTATTCAGAGTGCAGTTGCGGAAGGGTATGAAGAGGCATGGCCGAAAGGCATCTACCGGGTCAAGTGCAACACTTCCATCGTCAGCAACTTGCGCATCTGAAAATATGCGATCAGAAAAAGATGACCGGCTTTTGGGGAGAAGGGAATGAAAAAACCGATAATGCATGCAAATTCTGCAACGTCGTTGAACGTGAGCACAAAGATATACGCTAGCCAAAGCAAACAGTGTTCACTTTTACGGAAACTAATGGCGTCTATAAAGCATTACTAGTACTTCCATTATATGCGTAGCACCTTTAGGACTGATTGGTTTACGCAAGAGAGTTGTGAGGTATTCGATTGCGTCGGCATAACGACCACTCTGAAGGATGCTGTGAATTTTGAAAAGAACGACATAAAGAAGGTGGCGCGGAGTTTTCACGACTGGTGCGTTGTACAGTTGGTCAAGTACACGCAACCGCTCATTATAACAGCTTGCAAACTCTACGTACGCTAACCATAGCGCAAGCGATTCGGGCACCTGTACAAGTCAAAGAAATATCGGATTCATCACCACTTACACGTTTTATGGCCAATTCGAGTGCTTCTGGAACAACACCAGTGCGACGATACTCGTTATGGCTAGTGAGCAAGGTGATATAGCGCAACCAAAGCGCTTCGTCATGTGTATTGACTTCCAGCGCACGCTGTACAATGCCAATCGTTCGTGCTGTCGAATGTGATCGGCTTGAATGCGCATCGGCTACTTACAGAGGCGTTTAGTCGCGTTCTGGTTGTACACAAAGTTTGCGTATTCAAGCCACAATTTTGTATCGTGATTATTGCCCTTTAGCGCTGCTTCGTAAAGTTGCAAAGTGCGCTTCGGTGTGTAATATCTATTACCGCAATGCGTAGCACTCATCTTGGCGAAGATAGCCCAATCACTAACCTTGAAACTGGTACGGACGATAGTCCAAAGGGTGGAAAAGGATTCTTACGAGCCTTCTTGCTTGAAGAATTGCTACTCTTCGCAATCGAATGACTAATCACAAGTCTTGGTTGTGCGATTCGAGGTGTTTTGCGGATGTATGACGTGTCGTTTCTGCGTGCATTGACTTCACTCACAATGAGAAGGGCGATTTGATTAGTCGTAAAGGATGAAAACTTGCGGCGCAGTGCAAGAACACGGCTTTTAATCGCATTGGCAGAATCTGTAGGAGATATCCGAGAGCTCGAAAAATGCGAAGACCATTTGTGGACTCGTATGCAAGGAGATCGCAAAGAAAGTCGCATTCGGAGAGGCGCACGTCAGTGCAGTGAATGTGTGAGCACCCGCTATCATTGCAGTGTCCAAGAAGGTCATGTTGACAAAAAATGCCATTGTTATCAATGCTATTGTTCAAATAATGCGTACTAAACGTGCGCTTTCTACCGGTTGCTGTACGTCAGCGATGCGAGTCGCAGTTTAGCCTTTGTACGGAACGATGGCGAAAAACGGAAACCCCGAAACCATATCAGGGGTGTTTCGTAGCCATGGCAGCCCGTATTTTTCTTTACAACAATGTACGGAACTTGGTTGGAAGTTGCCGCACTGCAGTCATCTACAGGAGTACTGGCAAAGAACGCAAATCCTGTATGCTTCAAGATCTCGTCGTAAGGCACGGGTTCTCTGTTCCAATAAATATGCGTTATTGCAGAAGCACCGTTGATTACTGCTTCTGTGGAAGTCCGAGAAGCACCCTTTTCTTCACCATCTCCGCGCTGAGTTGTGCTTCGCACTCCTGCCAATTCTTCCCCGACAACGATGATAAAAGTTTAAAATAATGCACCTTTAATGCGTTTTTTCGTCGCAATGGCTTAGCCAAGGCTATGGGAAGGCCACAGTCATGTGTAAACCCACCGCCATCGGTGCGCATGGGTTCCTCAGCATTGGAGTTATGATCGCTTCCATCGAAAACAGAATCACTCGTTGTTGTAGTCGCAGCTGCCTTTTCTCTCGGAGTGATCGTTGGAGTACTGAACTTTTCGATAGAGCTTGGATGAAACGACGTAGTGATGGTAGTCTTTGTGATTAGGGATTCGGGTTTGCTTAGAGAAGCAGCATACGTTTCGTCCAAAATGCCTTTCGCATTATTTGCAATGGATGTTTTGGCGATAGAAGTAGGCACAAGTGTCCCCAACCTCCCTTGTTCTTCTATAATGCGTCGCTTTAGTTCTTCTTCTGCTTCTACTTCATCGGTAAGCTTCTTCTTTGCAATCGCCACCTTTGCCTTCTGCAGCGCGTACGCCTTTGTGATGACTTGGACTTCGATCTGATCGTTCACTCAAAAGCGTTTGGTGCGCCACACGCTACCTCGTACTTCTTCAATTGGTCCCGAAGCTCCTTTAGTTGTGCATGCTTACCAAGAAACAATGTTGCAGTTTCGTCGCATTGTCGCGTCAACGTTTCAAGCCTATTATATGCGATGAGTTATAAAGCTCTACACTAACCTACAACAACCTTGCCATTGCTTCTGCTACAGCAGTTGTTTGAACACCTAAGAGCTTCCTAGTTGATTGGAGCGCCTTCTCACCCAAAGAGACCGGTTTCGTGCTGTTTCGGCGCATGCGTTCCCTTTCTTTAATAAGCTCCTGCATGCTTGCGATACGGCTTGGGATATCCGTCTCTGTTTACGCCGTTTCATCGTGCGTACAGAGAAGTGATAATACCATCGGTGGAGGGCGCATTACTTATCGTTTCGCACTCCGAGTCACTAACTTCTATTACCAGTGGCGCTATAGAGTTTATGTTGCGTTCTTTGTAGTCATTTGCACCTACAGAACTGTTTCGAAGCGTTTGCTTCTCTTCGTACGCATTATTGGCTTCCCTTCGTTTTTCTATTGCGTCTCCTTTGGTCGCTTTCATACTCGCATTCTTGTTAACTATGAGACTCGCAATTGCCTTACTATCTATTGGTTGCTTCTCCTTCGTTTCGGGTTCCTTTTCTTCCTTAGAAAGCGCCTGCTTCGGCTCTTTTTGTTGCAAGGTTTCATCCTCGTATGCGCGTAGAAAGCACGTTTTCATGTCTTTTCGCATGCTACTGTAGTTTTCTGTACTAAGGAGAACATGGTTGCAATAGAGTGGTGCTTTAGGTAGAGGATTCGTCGAAGGCCTCCTTGGTAGAAAGCCAAAGAAGCTGTTTGCACGACGCTTTATGGGTTGCGTAAAGCACAAAGGACGGTAGGGAGGAGGCCATTGTCGACAAAAGGGTGGAGTACGCCATTGATTGTGACACACGTTTGCTTCTCCGCAATCAACTAACTCTCCTTCTTCCAACTCCATTCACCCCACAGAAACACCTTTTCACCCTTCGCATCGTTCACATAAATGTTCGCACCCGAACGACGTGTCGCTTCCCTCGGGGTTCTCTTTGTCCACTGTATCCTAAAAAGAAGCACAGAAGAAAGCGCCTTTTCTAGTTTTCCACGCCTTTCACTCGAGCATGGTTGCGTTGATCTCGACCAGGTTGGGGTGAAAGTCTTTTTCGTTCGTTTCTCAAGGAAGCAGCGTACACCGCTATTGCGAGCGATAGAAACCAATACAGTCGGCCAGGGGTGCTTTCCTCACTCGCACAGTTGTTGGTTCCTTCTGTTACCAATCATTACAAGCGCACCCGAGCTAGTTAGTGTTCTTGCCAATGTCCTATAAGCTCGTCTTCGGGCGTACAATTGATGGGATGACGGAGATTGTGACGTTTTCGGCTATCGTATAACTAAAGTTGTGATTTATACGTTGTCACGTGAAGGAGCACAAGAGGCTATAGCAGCTGTTATTCTTGCTTTTGTTGAAGTGGTTGTGATTGAACTTTTCTTCGATACTTACTCAAACTGTATCAGCCTTGCTAGCTTCCTTACAAACGCATCTCCAACAACTCCCCTCTCCTTCCTTAGCTGAAGCAAAACTTATTGGTGTTCCACTTCGTAGAATACGCTCTACGGGAAACTCTTCCGATTTTATTCTGGATATTCACGGTGAGAGTGTCCCTTTCTTTAGCGCTTTCCTACGCTCATTCAGAGTTCCAAGCTATACTTAACCACACACGAATGGTTATCATCAGTACTCCTCACAACCCATTCGGTAATGCGGTACAATTGTAGAGCGTCACTAAAATATGCAGGCAAAGTCTTTGAGCGCAGTGAATTAGAGTTTATCAGTAATGCCATTCGCAATCATCCACGAATCATCGTTCTTTCGGATAAAGTCTTCTTGTTAGGTGTATGAACATGCTGTGTTTGATGACAGTCGTCACTGTAGTATTGCGACTCTGAACAGGATGATGAACCGTACAACCTCTCTGTGCGTGTGTGCACTCCTCTTTTCGGTGCATCACCTTCCGCAGCTACAGTGTCGGAAAAACTTTCTCAGTCACTGGGTAGCGCGTTTAGGGTACTCTATCACCTCCAAAGGTGAGAAATGCGTATTCAGTGGCAGTGAAGCCCGATGCAAATGCGTTTTCCATTCAGAAATATCGCACCATCTCCCCGGATGAAAACGACGTTATCTTTCTTATGTGTAACTCCCGTTGAACTTAGTTGATTGCTTCTTTCTTCCCATGGTAGAGCAATATAGTAACCAGTAGCACACAGGTGCAGCGCAAGCATTCCGAAAATGCGCTTCAAATAATTACTACAACGACTATAAACGCATGCTTCAAGAAAAGCGGGATACTCTTGTAAAGATGGTAAGAGATGCTGGAATTCCCGCCATTGTTTACCAAAATTCGCCTGTTCTTTCCAAGCTGAACATGAATGCGTTCAGGTTGCGCAAGGTGGCTACTTTACAATCACAGCGTTCCGTGGACGCTTCTTGAAGCCGTTCCATGGTTTGTGTGTTTATGTGTTTATGTGTTCTTTGGCATGCTTCACTCTCTTCTTACCTTTACGTGATTCTCCTTTGAAGTCATGCCGATGATAGAATGCTATCATTACAGGTATTCCCTTGTCCCTGCTTCTACTCTCCAGAAAACAGGTGTGGTTGACATTTCTTCTAAAGCAGCTTTCCTCTTCGTCGTTAAGGCATATGGCAAACGACTATATTCGCTTTTTCCACGTAAAGGATGACGAAACTTTGAAAGCTGCTCAAGAATACTTCCTCGCAATATAAATGTGCTCAATAAGTTTTGAGAGAAAGGCAGTGAAGGAGGGAGGAAGACACTGTAAAAGGGGAAAGAGAGTGAAGGGTATGCATTTGTTTGTCACAGTGGGAACAACAAAGTTCGACGCACTGATTGCACACCTCGCTGACGTGAGCATACTAAGCCTTTTGCATGAAAACTTTTCAGTCACTTCGGCTACTTTTCAAGTTGGTTAGACTACTTCGCCATCAACACGACAAAAAAAACTGTAGGTGCTTCTAACACAAAAGAACTTCAAAAAGCAATGCGCTTGTTTCGCAATAAAGTCACCATCGAGTGCTATTCCTTTAAACAAAGTTTAGAAGAAGATATAAAACGCGCTTCGTTTGTTATTGGCCACGCAGGTAAGCTTTTGTGCAACTCGAAAAGGAAAAAGAAACCGCATCCTTTTATATTACTAAATTAGGTGCGGGAACGTGCTTGGAAGTGCTTTCGCATAAAAAACCATTGCTTATCGTTGTTAACGATACGCTTATGGATAACCATCAGACAGAGTTAGCTTCAGAGTTAGTGAAAATGAACTACGTAGCAGTGGCAACGTGCAAGTAAGAACCACACTTTAACAATCCCTCCTTTTTTCATCGTCCACAAGAACATTGTCAACTGTATTGAAGAACACTTCATTATTCGACAATCTCGAACAATATTCTCCAGCCGACCCAGCTATTTTCGCTGCTTTTGTAGACGGAAGAATAGCCAACTCTTTATAAAGCAATGTTTATTGTTCTGGAAAAAGCTACAAGCTTCATCGCGGACGATGCTTCGTGTTGAACCGTCTTTTATAGAGCATTCGTTTGATAGTTTTCATTTTCACCTTTGTCTTGTTGTTATCTTTGCTTCGCGTGGTTCTCGTCTCGACAACGCATTCTCTCTGGCCAGGCGATTCTCTCATAGCATCAC
>JAQFYM010002429.1:0-23727 GCA_034694785.1 Agrenia bidenticulata
TGCTTCTAAAAAAAATATTTTGCCAATAAATTTTCTAATACAACGTTCCAAAATGAACGTTCTATATTATAGATTAAAACAACGTTGCCTATGAGGTATTTACGATATTTGTGTTTTGTAAAATCTATTTGAATTATAACTATCAAAAAACGCAAACACAAAATATTTAATGTCAGGGTATCTCATCTTAACAAAAGTTTATTTTTTGTTTAAGAACGTTTTGCAAAAAAATATATTTTTTTAAATGATTGAAAAAAAACCTGTATAAAAATACATTTTTGTGTTGTTTTTTGTACGTTGAGGTATAGCATTTCAAGAAACATCAAATTTAGTTTTATATTTTACTACGTTTTAAACCTCGTTTTTATGTATTGCGAAGGTATATAAAACATTTATTTTTATATTATACTAGCAAATTTTATAAGGTTACTAGCAAAAATAGTATACGAGCACAAAGAAGAATTTTTCTTAAGTGAATTAAATATTTTTTTTGTAGATTAAAAGTTATGATATGTATGGCTAATAAAACCACGATATAAAGAGTTTTTGTAAATATTGAAATTATAACAGCAACTTAATTTATGTACATAAAAGCGTTTTCTTAATATGCTTTTGCATTGATACATCCTTTTGTGCAACAAGATAATTTACTTTTTATTTTTTTTAGAGTACGAACCGTTTTTATAAAAACAAATAACAGTCACAAAAAAAATTCAGTCAAGATAACTATAAAATAGAACACGATGAAAAAAAATGTTACAGCGTTGCGTTGTATTCTAAAACTTAACTTAACTGAACATCTCGGTACAAAAGATTTGCTAAAATATATTTTAATCGTTTCACGACAAAACTTTGTTGTGCCTTATTCACACGCAAAATTATGCATTGGCATTTGCACGATTCAGCAATGCTTTTGTAAACTGTATGCAAAAAAAATAACAGGAAAATATTAACAGAATAGCTTATATATATGCAGTGTGTTGCAGTAAATTTTTATATGTTAGTAATTTATTTAAACGTAAAAACTACTCGTAAAATAGTATATATGATTTTTTTGGAATATAATTTTTATTTATTAAAACAAAAGACAGATATACACTAAACATTGTACAAAAGTCGTAAATGTGTCATTTAATTGTTAAGGATGTGGCAATATATGCAAATCTGTTTCTGTATGTAACTTTTCTTCCAACATCAGTCTTGCCCTGTTAAAGCTGAATCTAAAAAGTTATGTTTTGCAAAAAAAAAATGGTTGTACAGCAGGCGAAAATGTTTATCTACTGAAAAATCATAAGTAAATTTTGATAGAAAAGGAGAAAGAAAGCAAAAAAATAACGTGGGAAAGATTTATTATTTTTTTATTGTGAGGTCAACCTACATTAAACATCTTATCTGTAATTTCCTAAATATATCGGTTTAAATATGCGAATCATTTTTTTTTGTAAGTTAAGTATGTAAAACTCACGAAATATATGTACGCATATATTACAACCTTTTTATCAATACGTCATCATAGTGTTGTATATGCTTCCTTTGCGTACATATCAAGTTTGTTTTTAACCACTTGCATTTATGAATCATTAGTTTTCTATCAGTTCCGCCGGGGTCGTGTGCATTTTATACATAATTCATCATTGTGCTTCTGCAGAAAACGTTTTTTTTTTATAAAATATGTAAAAAAATATTTATGATGATTTTTTTTATATCATTAAGAAGACAATTAACATGTGTATATAAAAAAATATATTATTTGCTATGTACGTTTCAGAATCATACGCATAACAAAATAACATAAACAGAAAAGATGAAACAACGAAACAAACACAACAACAATGCATTTTGTATTTTTTGTTCTTAATTACATAAACTTTAAGTGAAAAGCATTTCAAACATATTTTGGGTCATTCTACAGCTGTAAAAACAGATTTTGCAAAAAAAATATATGTTGGTAACTAAGTATAAACCTAAAAAAAAACACATCAATAGAAAAAAAAATCCATATATTTATGCATATATTTTATTATACGTGCCTAAAATTTACTGTTGTTAGCAAAAATTCTAAACCTTTTTATTATTAATTATATATTAAAGATAAAAATATGTGTGTAGGCGGTTTTTTTGCGTATAGCTATACTGCCATCCGCTGTGTGAGTCTGTGTATGCAGCCTTTTTTGTACAAAAAAAAAATAGTATAATGTGTTTTAAACCGCAAAAAAAAACTGCGTTACGTTTGTTTTTTATATTATTACGTTTAAGAAAGGGTTTCGTATTTTTTTGTTAGTATCTATTAGACTCATAAAGGCAGGAAAAGTTTTTACGCCGGTTTTGCGTTTAAAAACATGCAAAAATCAAAATTCAGATTAAAATATTATTTATCTACTTTAAATGACAGTAACTTTGTAGAAAAGTATGCGCGAACTGTTTGCAATTTTTCAGTGTTATTCTCCCATATATATTTTATTGTATTTTACTTTTTTATTTTTTGAATGTGTTTCCCTAGTAAATGCCATTAAGTTTTTTGTAATAACAGAACCTTTAGTAAAGCCTTGTTTGTTTAACGTATGCAAAAATGGCATGGTTGCATTTTTTGATTATAGATTTGGGGCTTAAAACCTAGGTACCTGAGTACCAGGGCTATAGGTTTTTGTTTCATGATTTTTATCCCGACTGCACACCCTAATACCCGGGTATTTGTAATGCAAAAAAAACAAAAAAAAAACTTTTACTCAGTAGTACATGCTTGTCAGGGTTTTTTACATTTATAGCTAAAACAAAGTTAGAGTTGGTAAAATAAGCATTTGTCCGACACTATAAAATAAATCAGCAAAAAAAGACATTGAGCCGTAATTTTACATTTACAGCTGTATCATATATTTAAATAAATATTGTTTTTATTATGTGTCATTTACAATTTTTTTTAGAACTAACATACATATAATGCGATGACAAATTATTTTTTTATACCATGTAGATTAGGTCTTCGATATTTTGCGCTGTTGTTAGGTTTCGTTGGGTTTTTAAAAATGTAAAAATATAAATCTAAAAATCAACATTATTAACAGCAAAATAGTGTTAAATGAAATTATAAAGTTGCAATTAAAAACATCAAAAAATGCATTCCATGCTTCGTGGGGTAAAATTTACGTTTAATGTTATCTTTAAAGTCTAAAAATATCAAAATAGTAAAAAACCACAAAATTTTGCACATAAGTGCCAACCAATCAATTAATACCAAAACATTATACTTTATTTATGAATTTGCTTCCGTATAGGTATTTTTAGTTATACCTATACTTACCTGCAAGCTTAAACATATGTTTTCAATAACAAGTATTGTAATTTATACTTTACAAAAAAAAAATAGAATAAAAACATAAATCATGCAGTTAGTCTTAGCGCAATTGTCAAAAAAAGATTTTATATATCTAAAGTAAACAATGAAGGAAAAAACAAATTTATTTATTAAAAAATTCATTTTACATCGAAGCAATGGCAATTGTGGTATAAAGCAAACAAAAAAAAGCTAAAAAAATATTTATTTAAAAGTTATGGTCTGCCAAACTGACTTTTAAATCCTATAAAACGCAAAAATACGTGTAAAAGACAAAATATATGCATTGTGATTTTTATGTAACGAAAGAAAAACACAAACAATCTTTGAGTGCAAACTTGCTATGTATTTACCAAAATTCTGATATAAAACGACTGGCAAATACTAACAAGAAGGTTTGTTTTGATTGATGTTATCGGTAGAGGATTTATGCCATTATTTAAGTAGTTTGCATTAAGTTTATTTAATTTTTTTTAAATGCAATTTAAGACTTAAAAAATCATTTTTCGTTTATAGCTTTTAAAAATTAAAAAATCCTAAGCTTTTGCATTAAAAAACCGGGTATTAAAGTTGCTTATAAATAAAATTATTTAATATGACATTTTCAAATAGTATATGTATTAAAAATGTATTTCAAACTTAATAAGTGCAAATTTGTTTATATGTTGCTGCAATCAGTGCAGATATATCACTCTTTCTGTTTTTACAATGTTCAAAAGACAAATAAATATGTATAGTTCCAATTTTTATTATTTTTTACTTTTTTTTGGCTAAAAAATACCCGGGTTTCTAACGGGGTACCCGGGTAGCAAAAATTACTACAGGTAAAAACACGGGTTATATATGTCCGGGTATTTATTTGGCCCAATTACAGGTTTCGCCTTTTGTAAATGTAAGATGTATACACAGCTTTTGTTTTTTTTTATGTTTTTCATAAACGCCAAGAAATTTTTTAATATATTTGTTTTTTACAGAAAACTTTACCTCAACAAGTGCATAAATAGCTAATGTTGTTACTTATATGATCATCATATAAAAAAGCCGTATTTGTTTTATTTAGGTGTAAAAATATTGTATAAAAATATCTATAAATATTTTTTTATTGTAAAACAACACAACAAAATCTTGTACCTTTTGTTTTAGCAATTTTTTATTATACATCCTTGGCGTTTTTTTATGGTTATAAGAAATACCGAACAAATATTCACTCCCCTGTTAAAAAAATGTAGCATGTCGCCCGTTGGTGTTGGCTTTGATATTAAATCCTGTAAAGAACACTAAATGAAATATATATATTTTTATGTGTAAAGGCTTTTTGTTTAGATTATGTATAAGAAAAAAAAACGTAATATAAAATAACGCACAATATTGTTTTGTTTTTTAAAACCATTTTCTAACATGTTTTATAATTTAGCCTTTATGTAAACAAGGTCAAACACTTTTATGCAGCTTATTATAGCCTTTAACTACAATTTTAAGCCAGCGCGTATCTGCGGGCGCTTATTTCTTAAGTGAAATACGTATCAAAAAAAATTTTTTTTTAAATACTTTTTGTATTTTTCAATCTACTTATCATTAAAATTGTATGTCTGTACGCTTTGATGACAAACTTTCCTTTTTATAATATAATTATTGCAAGCAAACTTTTTTGCAACTATGCTGCATCAAAACAACCGCGTTCTTTAATGCCAGTGCAAGAATTCAAGACTTGTAATTCGCGCTATATGACTTATAAAACGAGCATGGGATACCTATATATATTGCCAAATCAACTAGGGTGCAGTTCACAGTTTTCTTACATAGCTTCAAAGATCATTTGCTTTTTTCTGTATTTTTTATGCATCTGTTGTTTACAAGCTACGGCGTTTATTCTTGTACAAAAAAAAGTTACGTTTTGTATGTAAACATATATGTTACAGTTTAGTATTTTTAAAAAATAATGTAACAGATTTACAATCTTTTAGGTATAAAACTTTCGTGTTTTCATATGCAGCATTTCTTCTAGGAGAAAAAACAACTATAAAATACAAATTCCTGGCAAACTAAAAACCTGTGCATACCAATCTTTTCTAATCTTTTGTAGTTGGGTTGTTTGTATCATATCCAATTTCGACTTCGTTTATATCTTGACTTATTAATTTATAGAAATTCTCAAATGTAATAATATCAAAAAGAACAGAAAATAAAATCCCTACAAAAAATCTAAGAATGTGAGAGTGTATACTTCTAATATGATTCTCTTTACGTTTTTACACAGATTTGCGCCTAAAATGTGTCTGCACCCCAAGCAAAGGCCGTAGCCAAAAGAAAATAAAGACCCGACCCCCCTTTCAAAAATATAGGGCGTCTAAATTGAAAGGGAGTCTTTTTCGGTGCAGCAGTTATTTGGAAAAAATTTTTATAAACGCAATTTTTTTAAAAAATACAAAAAAACATTATAATAATTCGTCACAAGGTTATCAAGCTTTATATGAAAAAACAAACTACCCGTATGTCGTAAAAACAAACTACGCCAATTACTTGAAGAACATAAAAAAATACGAGTATTATAAAGGTTTTCTTTAAAGATTACAGCAAGTTGTAGTTGTATGCATATACAGTGATGATACATGCGTGTGTCTGTCTTTCAATTCTTATTGCTTAACTATCTTCTAATATAAATATAAAATCTTAACATGAAATTTTTTTGCGCTTGTAAAACGAAGGCGTTAAACTGGCAATCGGACAACAAAAATTTTGTTCCTTTTTTGGCTGTTTTTTAAATGCTATTTGCATTAAGCAAAACAAACCTTTTGGGCGTCTTTTTAGTAGTTAAAGTACAATAAAGTTTATTTGTGACTATATGTTTATTCTAATTATTTATTCTTTGACAAAGTCAATTTATAGTTTACCGGCTATTGTCAACTGCATTGTTTGTGACGTTACTTATATGTAACATTTTTTGTGTTTTGTATTGGTTTTCTAGTTTTTACGATTCTATGCTTTACTATTGACTTATATTTTAAAATAGTCAATATACGCAGGCAACAGTTTTTTATGTTCATCGATAGTAGAAACTCACCGTAAAAGTCTGATTATTCTTGTTTATGCACATGCAATTGCTGCAATATGTGCATATCAACTTTTTTGCTGGGAACGTATATCTCCATAATTTATTTTAAATATTTATTTTTAATAAACTTTTACTTGCACAGGTCTAGTAGTAAACTGTCTGTTTGAATACTGGTAGTAATAAACGAGATCTTGTATTAATTACACTATTTCCTAGAGTATTTTTTCTCGCCTTTTTTTCGTAGCACTACTAACAAAAACTGTAGTTTTCTTTGTTGATTTCCAAACTTAAATCCGCATTTATAAGCGCTTTGTGTATTCGACTCTTTATTACTGGGTTTTATTTTTTTATAAAATAGCTTTAAGCTATTTAATAAAGTTTTTCCTGCGAATCCGTGCTCCCATACTTTTTTTTGACCATCAGATATTGTATTGATATAAAAGCTGGATTGCTCATGCCGTAATACTACATTGCCTAGTTCAAGGTGACCAAATTACGTTAAATACATAGCTTTGATTTGTAAATGTTAAGTTTTTAGTATACTAGTAGTTTTCAAGGTGCAGAATATACATTCCAGGTCACATCACATACACAAAACATGAATTATGTACATAAATAATAATTTTTACGAAACTACAAATTTAAAATATTTTGCACACGACAATCTGTCCACTTTGTGGTCTGATTTTTTTTTTGTCAAATCATATAGCATTAGCTATAAGCACGAACTGCACGTATAGAATAAGGTATTATGGAGAAGTGGCCTTTCGTTTACGAACCGGCTTTTTTGGTTTATAAAAGTGGATCCGGGAACAATTTAGCCTCTAAAAATCGGTTCCGGTTTGCACAAATCCTATCCGACCGAAAAAAAGGTTTCCTAGTTCATTTGTATTGCTTAAATCAAAAAAAAAGCTATGAACTCTATGTTTCGTTTATGAAAAATTGTTGCATAAAACAAAGACATCGATGGCGACTGTAACATTTTTTTCGAGATATTTGCAAAAAATATATACTGTCGTATGCAGATTTTTCATTGCATAAAAGAATAAAATATATGTTTCTATACTTTTCTATACGTATATATGTTAGATAATCTATTTTATAGGTTCTGCGTTTCAAGTTTGTGCCAAAAGAAAACAAATTTGTACGGAATGAACGTGTACAATAGTAATTCTAAATATTTAACTTATTTTGTTGTTGTCTTTTTATTTTTATAAATCTTCTGTTAAATATTAATAGGATTTTATTGTTTTTCTATTATTAATATACTTTTTTTTTGCTTAAATATGCAGTTTTTTTCTTATTAAACAAATGCCTATAAACCAATATCTTATTGCCAAAATTTTAAACTTATCAAGGAAGCTTTTTATATTTTAATAACAGTAAATACATATCTATTAAACATTATGCTATGCGTAAGGCTCACAGATCAGACAGTTTCTTTCCAAATGTCAAAAACTACTACTGTCAATTAGATAATAATTTTTTTTTTGACTGTTTCTATCGCGAAAACTTTTTTGGCTTGTCTGAGTTTTTTTCTAATATATATACTTTTAAAACATAAATAAACCACATAATCATGCTTCTAGCTTTCTTACAACCCAGTCGAAAAAATACAAAAGCAAATAAAGCATGCAACAACTCTGCGTATTCAAGTGTTTAAAACTACCGTTTTTTTATAAGCAAATTTAGTGATTTAATATATTAATTACATTGTAAAAAATATATAAAAAATCAAAATATATAAAAAGTGAAATGCGTTGTGCTCTATAAATAAATTTGTAATTCGCTGAATGTTAAAATTTTTCTTTTTTTTACTTAAATCACATAAACTTTTACAATATTTCTAACAAATGATAATTTGCATATCATCGATTCAAAGTTTTTTTCAATAAAACTTAGACGTGCCTATAGTCTTTTTATTTTTGCCTTTTATATCAATAAGTTGGATTTTATCTTATAATATTTCTTTGTATATTTCTGGGTGGGAAGCCTAAATTTTTGTTCTACTTCTTTATTTGCTTTTGGGATAATGTAAACTTGAATTTGTATTATAACTGTGTATGTTTTTTTGCGGTTGTTCGAATTCAATGTATTTGTTTATGTATAGTCCTACCAATATTGATAAACATCAATAGACTGGAGTAAAATATATTTTGTATTTGACTGTTTTAATGTGTCAAATTGCCGTATTAAGATAATGCAAACTATAAAACGGCTGTAACGCTAAAAATACAAAAAACTAACGTATTTTTAATGATTTCCGTTTTTTTTTATATTTATACATTGTATGATTTATAAATAATTAATAAAATCTAACACGAAAGTCAATGAATAGTCCTAATCACATTTTAAAGTTGTTTCTATGATTACGATAGCAAAAACACCAACTAAAATCATTTAAAACACTTTTTACATGCAATTTTGCAAATTAAAAATATAACAATCTGTTAATTACAAATATTGCAACAGATACACAATAAAAAATATAAAAAAAACTAAGCACGCCTATACTGCCTTCTTAGTAATTGCATTTTTACTGTAGTATCTACATATACATGTAAACACATTTTACGTACAGTAATTTAAAAAAAAAGAGTTAGATTTTTACTATGATTTTTTATCATGGAAAATTGCTAAACTTGGAAAATATTTACCAGTAATTATATGAAGGTATATATGAGGCAGGGACGGATCATTCTCCTGGTGGGCCCGGAAGCAAAAATTTTATATAGTGCCTTTTTTAAAAATGCAGGCTATGCGTATTTTTTAAACAAGCCTATACCAAGGATAATTTTTTTTTTTAGTTAGATTAGATATAAAAGATGCCAGTTTATTTTTAGAACAAAATTTTTTTGAGATATTTTGCAAAGTTAGATAGCAATTTAATGTAAATATGGTTTAGTATAATAAGCTTATGATGACCAGAGTTTATATTTCTGTTAATTCTTTTGTCTAAAGTAGTGTTTACCGGTTAATGTACATATGTTTTCGCTTATATCGTTATATGGTGATTTTAACGTTTTTAATAAATAGATTACACGTATTTAAAGTTAATTATCACGTAAAAAATGGCTCATGTAGGATTTTATGTAACAGCGCTGTATAACTTTGATAAATCTATGTTATTGCAATAAACAAGTGTTTTTTGTATACGCTAAAAAAACACAAAACACAAAAAACAAAAAAAAAACATTTTATAGTTATTTTTTTGCATTATAACTTTTGAATTTTTTTTTTGCTACAAAAGATAAAATTAACTGTTATAAATGGTTTTTTTATGCAAAGTTTTTTTTCTAAAGATACGTGATTTTATTTAAGAGAGGTAAACTGTAGAATGTATATAGCTGTCGTGAAATTAAATGACTTACCAGTAAGCTTTTATTTAATTGATTGTTTAACAGCTATAATTTACAAAAACAAAACAATAAGCGGCAGCACATTGATGAAACAGGATCAAATGATGTTTTTAGATGAGTAAAATCGTTACTGAAAATTTTGCATCTGCTTGAAACAAAATCTGAGTGTTTGTATGTATTTACTTTTTGAAAAACTGTTAGATGCTTTTTTCCATGTTAGCGTATCAACGGTCAAAAAAATTGCGTTAGTTAAAAGCTATCTACAGTAAAAAGGACAAAAAAATTGTATGAGAAAAACCCTTTATTGCTTAAAATACGCTACTATCATATGCTCTTTGCTCTAAGGCAGTGTAAAATAACAATGGAAAATTTTATACTCATCCCAGAACTAAGGAATTGTAATGAATACTTAAAAACAACTTATTATAATGTAAGAAAATGCTTATGGCACCTGTAAGATGCCTTACTACACAAACTATATTTACATGTACATGCAAAATACTTACAAAGAGTTTTTTTTACTGAAATCTTTGTTAAAAACAATGTTTTTCGTTGTATATAAAGGTATTGACAGTGATATAAATTTCACTTCAAAATCCCGGTTTTCTTTTTTATAATTTTTTTGTTTTTTAAACAGTTTAATCTTGGTTTCTACATTTTTTGTGTTCTTATGCTTTAGTTTTAAACCTGCAGCAAAGATTTGCATATATAACAGAGCAAAAAACACTTATAAATTTACAATTACAATTTTATATTAAAAAAATCGTCTAAAAGGCTACAAGAACACGCAGTAAATACAACAAAGCGTTACATCAAATACAACTGCATTGCAAAGAGCAACAATCAAGCATATAGCTACAAATATCAGTAAAACATGAATAACAATTGCGATTAATGCATATTTAAAACATTTAGTACTCGAAAATGATATATGGTTGCAAAAATATTTCCAAATAAAACACAAAACTAAATTTACATTTATTATAAGAAATACCAATTATGAATGTGATGCGAATTTTACAAATATACATTTTTTACTAGTGAATCATACAAATTTGCAATATATATTATTACATTTCGCATCTATTTTAACCTTTCGAAACTATTTTCTGCTACTTAAATTTTAAAAAATATACTTTTAAAGCATATTATGCGCAATTAAAAAAATATATTTTGTAATTATATGTTACAAAATTGCTGTTCAATTGTGTTTTAAGTAAAAAAACTTGGTATCTTGTTTTTTTCGTAGTGTGATATAATGTTGTATAAAATATATCCGAACAAGTTTTTTAACGTACGGTTTTATTACCTATTTTCGTATTATGGTTTTCTTACTGACTATAAATTTTGAAAAAGAAATTAAATCCTGTTTGACATACATAAAAAAATATTGATGGTACACAGTTATATAGTTTTATAGAATTATAAGTTTTTTTAAACATTAAAAATAATAACTTTTTTTACGCATTAAAAGAAGGCATGCTACACATCAGTCAATATTTTTGCAACACATTATTGTGTCGCATAGCAATTTAGACAAATTAAAACATATACTTTGACATAAAAAAAATAGAAATTATTTCATGAAAATTTTGTATTAATAATAAAAAAATTTGTATATATGTAAATTTGTTTTGTTTTGACTTAATTCTATATACAATGAATATAAAAAAAAGCCCCTTTTCTAAAGGGGCCGGTGCAATGCCATTTTGCCCCCTCTTGATCCGCTACTGCTTTTACAAATTGAATACGGGCCAAAAAATTTGTTGACGCAAGTATAAAACTACCAAGAAGTATGACAAACTAATTATTTAATATGAATTTTAATGTACTTATATATATATATCGGTTGTTTCCAGCTGTACACCTTAAGTTCAAAACATTGTTATAATATCAAGCATAAAACAAAAATTTAGTCTTTACAAACAGCATCTCACTTCTATATTTATATTGCCTAGAAATGCTATTGATGGTTCGTTGTACTTCATAAGATCTTGTTTTTTTTGTTAACGAAGTACCTGTAATACTTTGTCTCCATGAAGATTATAATATTTACCAGCATTATGCCGCGTTCCTCATCTTGTCAGATTATGGTAAAGTGGCAGAAAAACATCGACAGTCAACGGTTTGAAATGATGTTGTCGTGAGTTTGCTTTTAAAAACATCTTTTACATATATGATACTTGTTCATTTTTTAAAGGAAACTCAACTCTTACCTTTTAGAAAAAAATAATTGGACGCCAGGCAATTTATATGTCGCATCAACCGAAACAAATTTTTTAGTTTTTGTGCAGTCGCTGTAATGTTTTCAGCACCATCTGTTACACATACCAACACATTTTATATAGAAATTCATTATGGCCACATTATCTATAAAGCGGGCTATAAAAGAATTCGATACTGTTTTTAAGTTAGTTGACTGCACGAATGTTGTGTAAATACGCTGTGGAGGATGACATATCTCCCTGTTTAAAACACTTGACAACACGTTTACTACATATCAATCCATACTATCTGTAGTCTTGTCTGTTAAAAGCCAGAACCGCTTATTATAAATTCTTTTTCATTTCTGTCAACTTTTTACGTAAAACTAAATCAACATAGTTTTTTCGGATCGGTTTTTCGTATGGTATTCTTTTTGCTGTATATTTTATTAATAGATTGGTTAGCGAGCATTCCTAGAAAATTGTAGGATATGAATATTTAATTCTACGAGTGCTTTACGAGATCTAAATAAAAGTTATGTCATCCGATTTTTTTTATTAGAGAATTTTGCTTTTTTTTTTTGCAAATCTAAATGATCCTGGTGCACTTCTATTTGTTTATGCTGTTCTAACAAAAATGCTTTGGTAGCATTTATCTTTTTGCCACAGGTTCTACATACGAATAAATCATTTGCATAGTAAAAATCAGCATTGCATCAGGTATAACAAATTATAAGATTTTGTGTTTGCTTTGGGGTAAGTGCAATATTATAGGCATAAAAATATATAAAATATGTAGAAAATATAAAAAATATTCCAAAGCATAACCGGGAGAAAAAAAGCCTAACCCTAGTAATCATATGCTCTTTTTATACAATATTATCACAAAATGTTGTTTTTTTCGTTGTTAAACAATATGCTGTCAATAAAAACCTCCCTGCTATACTTTTGTCAATACAAAAAAAATTGTTGAAATTTAAACAAGAAAATATTTTTTTTTTAATAACAAATGATTTGTTTGCTAAATTCAAATTTGTAAACCATAAGATGTTGAGGTTGGAATATGGCGTGTTTCCACGGGCAGCATTTCTTCGAGGCGAAAAAGACATATTTAAAACTACTTATTTATTAACTTTCTTATTCTTTATATAGTTTTCAAATCCCACTTAAAACTATATATTTTATCTGGAACATATTTAATCTCATGATTAATATAAATTACCCTGTTTCAGGCTATTATTCTATTAATCATCTCAAAACGTAGATGTCTTTTTTGATAGCGTTTTAAGTGCTTTAAACACGTTTTGAATAGTGCAAAATGCACATCTCAGCGAGTTCTCCGTATATATGCCCTCAGATTCTCATTTTAAGGTTTTGTAGGCGGTTTACCTCACCTTGTAGGATGAATATGATCATGCGGCGCAATGTCAGGGTTACCTTGGAACCCAACTGTTGATTTATATAAGGATTTAATACGGGTAATTTTATATAAAAAAAAATTCTTGCTTTTAGAAAGTCAAAATCCCCTTCTGCAACAAAATTGAGCTTAAATATACAAAAAACCAAAAAAAAAATATATTTTCTATGTATATGGCTTATTTT
Source organism: Agrenia bidenticulata (assembly GCA_034694785.1). Lineage (NCBI taxonomy): Eukaryota > Metazoa > Arthropoda > Collembola > Entomobryomorpha > Isotomidae > Agrenia > Agrenia bidenticulata. The sequence goes on from JAQFYM010002429.1 coordinate 13,549, forward strand.
TAAAAAACCGAAAAAAACGACAGTGGATAAGAAAACGCAAAATTTTGTATGAAACAAATAATGACAATTTTATATAAAGCATTTGTTATCTGTTTTTTACGCATTTTATACAAAAAAATGCATACCTGAACTGTTTTTCTTTATATAGTTTACCAATTAAATTTAAATTCACTTTTTTAAGGGATGGGCCTATTAAGAAATATTCTTAATAAGAACTTATTATGAACTAATATAAAATTTTATGCCCTCTTTACACAAAAAGAAATCTCAAAAAATTCTTGTACTAACATCTTCTAGGCATTTTTTAACCTTGTCAAAATAAGCAAAATGAGTATACAAAGCGTATGCTTGTTTTATAAATTCAATCATTTCTATATTATTTTTACTTCAACTAGAAAATTTTACATAAGTGATGTTATAAGTGCAAATAAATGTAAACCGGAAACATAATTACAAAAACGATCCACACATAGATACATATTTAGCATTTAAAGTTATAACTAAACCTAATAAAACTATTTTTTGGATCGGTTCTTAAAAGAAAATATAATAATCTTTTCTCTTTATATAAAGGTGTAATTTATTTATTTGTAAAGATAACAGAACCAGAATTCTAAGTATGCGTTTCTTTGTTTGTTAGAAGAATCTATCTCTTTTTCTTGTTTGATTCTAAGTATTTAACACGTCAAAATGTATGTTTATTTTATCCGCAAATTTTGATTAATGTTATCCTTATAGCTAAACTTTTAAACCTCATATTTTCATCAGCAATTCTTCTTTATCTGTATAAGCACATAATTACATGTTGATCACTGAATGAGTAAAATTCAGTCGTTAAATGTTGACGGCAATCCTAGAATACATGAGAAGGATATAAAATTCTAAACCATAACTGTAAAGTATAGTTATTTGCATCTAGAGCCTGGATTTTTCGAGATTCTCAGAAAAAAATCTTTTGTAAACACATAAAAGGATCAATGTTTAACATTTTATTTTATTTTCTCTAATGGCTCCACTGCATTCATTTTACATTCCTTTTCAAAATCTCGAAATTCTTTTGAGATTTCTTTTAACCGTCCCTTGCCTTTAAATGAAGGTGAAGAAAATCAAACAAAAAAATGACCAGTAAATGAGGCTATAAAATTCAAGTTTTTTTGATTCTATATGATATCACATAAGTTTTGTGATATTGCCGTCTATGATTAATTTTTTGCAACCCGTATATATTGTATCTGCATAATTAGGGCGTGTTCCATTCTCAGTCAGTATACCTATAATCAGTATAGTACTATCTTCAATTTTACTATACTGATGTTTTTTTTTCCAAACCTTTCAGTATACCGTGTTTTTGCTCAGTATCATGATAAAAAAATCTGTATGGTGACGACCATACAGATTTTGGGTATAGTAATTTTTAAAAAATACTAACTAAGAAAATCTATATAGAGGATGAAATGCATTTTTCAGTATACTGATAAATTTGAAACACAAAAAACGGTAAAAAAATCACTATACCAAAAATACGTAATAAAAAATCAGTATACTGATTATCGGTATACCGAAACACAATGGAACACGCCCTTAATTTCTCAAATAGGATGGCAACCAAAACAATTTAAAAAAAGCAAAATGTTGCCTTGATGAAACAAAAGGACTAACATGCAGTTTTCTGACTTATTTTACTATATATCTCATTTGTTGTTCTCTTTTTTATAGGCCTTTTGTTATCTTTGAGTTTTATGTTTGATCTCAAAATTTAGAACCCATTCCTACATTAAAAAAACTGCCCTCTATTCGCATCCCTGTTTGTCTCGCGATCAAATTACATAGTGCTCCTGTTTTTTTAACAGCTGTATAATTCTTTGTAAGTTCATGACAAGAATTCTAAAAAAGAACGTAATAAGTCAAAGTAAAATGAAAAAAATTCCTACTTTTTTTATATAAAAGAATAAAAACTAAAAAAATTCACTTGTTTATAATGCCGTTGCATTCGTTAAAATATTTTTACTTTTCAAGAAACTAAAAAAATCCACGGTAAAATACACACCAAACATAATTTTGATATATAACTGACAAACAGTTAACCTGAGTATAATATAGAAAATTCTAATATGCGATTTTCTATGTGCTTTGTTTTTACGTGTAAAAGAATATCTACACGAAAAAATCTACAATGTTTTACTTTACTCTGTAATCTCATTGAGAATTTTAAAAGAAAAATTTAAAAATACAAATTTATTGCAGTAATACATAAAAAATTTAAAAAAAAAATACTTTTTCATATAATTTTTTATTTTTTTAACTGTTTTCAAACATTAAAAATGTTTTTTACGCATTTTTACTTGATTAAAAGGTTAAAAAAAATTTAATCAATTTGTTTGATTATAAAAAGATTTTATTTATGACACAAAAGAATGCTTCATCGGCAAATTAGTTTTTTTTGTATATATTTTAGTTCTAAAAACCATAGTAAAACGAAGTGGTTATTCGGAAAGAGGGGAAGTCAAGCTATAAAACATAAATGAAAAATTAAATAAAAAAACAAACAGCAAAAAACAGCATATTTTTGCTTAAAAATACGAGGGTTGTACTAATAAAAAAAACAATGTACGCTTTTTTATTTAAAATACATATACTTTTGTTTTGTACATATAAAACGTACTTATATTTTTTAAAACTTATGTAAAAAATACGCATACTTCAAAATAAATGATTTGAGATAACAATTATATAAGACTTTTATTTTAACACATATCGCGGTGAAACAAAAAAGAAGGTCAAAAACTACGCTTTTTTTCTTTTATGTTATGTGGCAGTTATAATTTATGTTTTTTACCTTCTATCGACTACAAATACAGGATATTTGTATTTAAGATAAGTTGTATAGATATGCGTATTTTAAAACGTAAAATATGAGTTTTTTGCTTATAATTGTCATATAAAAAAGTTACAAAAAAGAACACGTGAGTTAAAACAAACTTTTTTAATGGCAATTATAAAAAGCCATTTTTAGAGCACCCATTTTAGAAGAAAACAACTTGGAATCACGTCTAAAAAATACTTATACTTTTCTACCAGATTAGTACGAATTTATTATATTTTTGCATGATTTTTTTTTATACAAGAATAATAGCGTTACTTTGAGAAATTTATGTTGATGTCCATATTGTAAGATACTTTTTACAGAAATATACAATGCTAAAAGGTTCCGTTTAAAACAAATACACCGTCATGATCAGACCGCTGTAGACGACTTTTTAAAAGATTATAAAAACAAATAAAACGAATTTATAAATATTCTAATATGTCAGATACTTCATTTATTTTATAGTAAAAAAAGTTCTTTTTTTCACATACTTAAATGCTGTTTTGTAGCCAAAAATGCATGTGAATCATTATGGGATATTATTTATATTTTTTTGTTTATATTAATAAAAAAATAAAAATTGTAAAATTATGTTTTCCGTATTAAGTAAAATACATATAATTTTGAATTTTTTTTTTTTTTAAATTTGGTTACTGGTTTGAGAAGTTTTCACAAAAAATTTAAAGTTCTAACAACCCAAAAATTATAACACTAACATAAAGAAAAAAATACTATAACTAAGAATAAAAGTACTTGGTGCTTTTTGTTGTGTGAAGTAAAAAGCTGTTGCAAAAAATAATTTTTTTATTCATGTCATTGTTTAAATAAATTTTTTTTTTGCAAAAATTGGCAGCAAAAAATGTAAAAAAAGTCAAACAAAAAAAAATGTAAATAAAAACTTTAAAAAATGAAAAGACTCCAACATAATGCTTGTAAATCTTAAAATACAAAAATATGTAAAATTCATTACAATAACACTAATCTGACAATTATTTTTTTTTCTTTTAAAAATGTTTATGAGGCTTAAAATAAACCATTGCAGTATACTTGTAATTGTATATACATAACCATAAAAAAGAGGTATTTTTTAGAAAATGTTTAGGTATTTAATCAATGCCAATTAAAAATCAGGTTTAAACATTTTTCCAAAAAACTAAATGACATATAATTATTGTTGTAGAATAAAAAAAGCTGTATGTAAGGTACGTCGTAAAACTGTATATAAAGTATAAAAGGGAATAATTTTGTTTGTATGATATTCATTTTATTTTTACTTTACATAAAATGTGCAAAATCAATGCAGTTTAACAGCAGACTAGATAATATAAATATATATCAACATCAAAAAATAAATATGAGAAGAATAAAAAAGAAAAAGGCATATGGATAATACCACAAAGAAACGTTATGTATTTTTGTTTTTTTTACATATAGAAATACGGTTATTTTGGTGCATTATGCTACAGAAACACCCATCACTTGCAGATAAAGCAATGCAAAAACTTAGCTCATCAGTTATAACAAATCATTGAAAAATAGGTTTTCTGCGTAATGAACCATGGACATTTTACAGTCAGAACTTAATATAAACAATCTAGAAAGAAGAACCGCAAATAAAACATCGTTTAATAAACCGAATAAAGAGTACGCTAATAAAAATTTCAAGGTTTAAGTTTATCTTTTTCTTTTAATTTTATTTAAACTAATCAAACTTATCTTCGAACATATATAGAAGCATAAAATTATAAAAAATGTTTCCTTGCGAATGATAACTCTTTTTAAAAGTTTTTATTGCGACAAAACAAAACATAAAACTAGTTTTAAGTATGTAAAGTTTTTATAAATCTATATAGCTTTGTTTTTTATGTACAATAAAATTACAAGCTAAAACTAATTAGGAAGCGCATATCATACCACAACAAATGAAACTAAATTTATTCATGTTTTTATGTAAACAATTAATAATAAAAAAATTAAGTTTAAACGAGTATGTATATACGCTTAAAGCCTGTTTTATACCACAAAAAAAAATAATTTTCCTTTTAGGGCTGTACGAAAATTCCCTTACGGAATTTTATACTAAAAAACTTAGGTACAATATGTACTTTTTGTTATTACCCAATGTAAAAACAAAGGGTTAATTGTCAGCTAAAATTTTTATTTCTCCTTTTGGATTTTTTCATTCATAAAAAAAATACCCTTAGTGTTTTTAATTCCCCTTAGGATTTTAATAAAAGTTAAAATCTAGAATAGATGGAGCAAAGTAACGATAATAAATTTTACATATTGTTCCCTTTCAAAAAAAATTAATTCTATAATTATTGAATGTAATTTTCACTGTCGAATGGCACGTTCTATAACATTTATGTAAAAAAATACTTACCTTAAGGAAATTATCGTACTCGCACTTAAAGAATAGTTACAAAAAAACAACTTGATTAGTAGATTATTTATATTGGCATAAAAGATGCAACCACAAAAATGTAAAATGGTTAGTGCATTTAGAAAAAATCTGTAAAAAAAAAATTAATTGTAGAATCATTATTTTTTTATTAACGTATATATTTACTTATAGTGTTTTTTTTTGCCAGAATCTTTTATTAAGCTTTAATCTCTATAAAAACAACAGAAAAATAATTTACTATAACATGTTGCAAGTTATAATATGCAATAAACCTAAAAAGAATAATACCGTTAAATTAAATTATATTTTTTCAAAAAAGTATCCGCTATACTTAAACAGGTAAATAGCGTCTTTTAAATGTAAAAAAAAAAATTATACACAAATTGCGTTCTTTTTGCAAAATATAAGCTTTTTCTAAGTCTGTTGTATTGCAACATAAAATAAAAAAATAATATTAGTAGAATATAATTTGTTCTTCTTACATACCGGAAGTATTTACTCGCAAGTCGCTTTTTTTTGTACGTCATAACAATAAACTAACATACATATATCTCTTTTTTTACTTTTACCGTATTATCAGTTATAACAAATGAATGTGCTCTGAAATTCTAAACATGTACACTTTTTTATTTTTATTACACTTTATCGGTATTTATTTAATTGCAGATAATTTTTTCGTATAAATCACATTTAAAAGTTATACAATATGACTTAAAGTAAATAAGTACGGTATATGTACGAACATGGCTTTTTACCATACAAATTAACAGCAAAGCAACTACGTGATAGTAACTTTTTTCTGAATAATTAACAAACAAAAAATTAACAATAAGAAAATTGTTTAATCAATATAAACTACTATGAAAAAAGAAACACTATTTGCATTACCTAAATATGCAATTTTGTATTTCTGTTTTAAATTTTTGTTTGTTCTTATAGCAAAAGCATGTTTTTTAGTTAAATTCAAAATAATAAAAAAATGCAAAGAAGCTATTGACATTTTTGTAAAAACAAAAGCGCGTTTTTTGACACATAAAATAGTTATTTACATGATTATAGAAATAGAAGATTCTTTTATGCTTCATATTGTTTTTTATAATTACTACTTTTAAAAAAATGTAATTACAATTACAAATACATACAAAAAAATATGACTGTGTTGTATGTTTGTAAATAGACATAGTATAAATACGACCGATACTTTTTTCCATACAAAACATAAAGCCTATTAAAAACATTTTTCATCGCTGCTTTACTGTTATAATTGTTTACAACAAACATACAAAAACTAGATTGCGCACATATTTATCGTCTACAACTTGGTTTAAATTTTTTTGTTTTTACAACGTAAATATACTTTTTTAAAGTAGAAAATATAATAAATAGAAATATATATCTTTCGCAGTCATCGAAAAAAGAAGAGCACGCCAATGTAACACTTTATGTTTGAAGCACGCAAATTGCCGTATTAACATTTTTTGTACTAAGTACGTAATGTTTTTACGTGTTTTTCTGCCATAAATATCATATTATTTACAAGGGTTGCTTTGTATTTGTGTTAAATTACAACTACGCTATGCTATTTTGTTTTTAGACAATACAAAACAAGATTAAAACTAGTTTGGATCGTATGCTACTGTCTTTTGATTTACAGAAAAGCATTTCTTCGTTGTTATAAAAATTCGATGCATTTGTTTATTGCTTGTAATGAAAAGGCTAAGTTTTATATTGCTTCAACACTCAAAAAAATGTTTATTTAATGCAAAAATACCACAAAAATATCTTGTTTTAATAATAAAGTAAATAAAAATTACGATAACAAAAAATTCGTTACTTCCATACATGCACGACCGGAACGAGGGGAAGAGCAAAAACGGGCTTTTGCACAGGGGCTCAAAAAGTTGGGTATCAAAAACTAAACGAAAATAGTAAAAAATCATTTAATCTATATTTCTATGATGTTTTTTGTTTTTGTAAGTGTAATTTTTTTGAAAATGTAAAGTTTTAAGTATTATGAGATGTTTAAAAATAGAAAATTGTATTGTTATACTTTAGAAACAAATAAACAACTTTTAATATGAGTACAAAAAAAAATTATATTATTGCAAAAATATATTGTATTACCATCACAATCGAAATAAATGAGTTTTACGACGTTTATAAAAGATCAGTGTAACGATGATGACATAAATTGATTTCAACAATAACAAAAAACCGTATATAGTTTATAACGTAAAACTAAATATTATTTTTTTTGCGTCTCTTTTTGCACCAAGAACAAACTATAAAAAAAACAATTTGTTGTACAAAATTTCTAGTTATTGAAACGGTATTTTTTTATTTTTGTTTTACTATAGTATCTTTTGCAGAAAAAATTAAACAAATGTTAGATTGCGTTGTTATATGAAATTATATATCCGCAAATAACAGCCTATACGACATCTTTTATACGATTGGCTAGTTAATCTTTTATAAAAAACGTTTCTAACGCAAACATTGTAATACCAAAAAACCAACAGATAAAGTATGAGACTTTCGAACTGACGTTTGCAACGCTTTTTTTTTTTGCGTAATTTTAGTCTCCAAAAAAAACAAAAGGCTTATACTCTGACTTCGATAATAATTTATTACCCTTTTTAAAATATGAAAAGATTTGATTTAAAAATTGAAACTAGCATTTGTTTTTTTTTACAAAAAAAAACTATAAGTTACAACATTAATCTTTAGTCTTACATATATTGGTCTTAAAAGTTTTTTAAAAGGAATATATATTTAAAAACGACATATTTTATAAAATACTGTAATTTAACCCATAACAAAACTGTATATCTAGCATTTTGTTTGCAAGATTAGCCTTACTTGTTTTAATAGATATAAAATGACCCTATATGCCTAAAAAAAGTGTAAAAAAAATTGAACTGTTTATTTGTACAAATTAAGAAAAAAAAGGTTAAAAAATCCGTAATAAATATTTTTTTATGAACGGTTCGTTAAAATGTATCTATTACACGGCAACTTGTAGTTTAAAAATTCATAAAAAAAGCGCTTTGTGTAGCTTAAACTTATCTGTACTTTTTTCGGTATATATTTGTTAATTTTTATATGCAAAAAATTCTTATACACCTTTTTCGCTTTCTTTTTTTTTCGCTTCATTTTTCTATTGTTTGTTTTTTTAGTTACCTTATTTCCTCTCACCGCTTCCCAACGATGGCTATGTTTTCAATTTTCACACAAGTTCTTGTAATCGCGTCTTTTTTCTAATGTTGATCTTCACAAATTCTTCTTCAAAATGTTTGTTTTTTGCCTTTATAATCTATCATCAGCTACTGTTAAACTTACAAAATCCGCTGCCAAATTAACCTATGATTAAGATAAACGCAGCAATTTGTACGTTAAAACTCAAAATTGCTATTTTATAGATGTCAAATGCATATTTTTTTTAAGAATTAGACAAATAATTTATTAATAAATGGTTTAAAATCATTATAAATGAACGCTCAATTTTCACAATGGGTTCTGAAATTGTTTGAGCCAGCAGGATACGTTTCTTAATGTACCTCGTTCACAAATTTTTGGCAAGCTTTTTTTATTTTAGTTTTATTTTTTTCTGCATTGTATTTTCAAATATTTAAAAACTATGAAATCAGGTTTTTATATGATTTGAACTAAGTTCTTCTGTATTTATATTTACTTGTAACATACCTGCGGGCACTAACTTTTTATTTCTATTCTTGCTAAAATTAAACTAAAAAACAAAAAGCCACAGCAAAAAAATGATGTACCATGTACGCAAATTCCACATTAAAAGTATCACAAATTACTTCTTTTTTGAACAAAGACTCAAGTCTTTTTACGTGTATAAACCGTGGCATACGAAGCACATGTTGTTTGTGTTTAAAGCAAAACTAGCAAGAAAAAAAAGACTTTAAATAGTATAAATGACAATAAAAATGTAAACAAAATAGCTATAAAAAATAATTTAATTTCAGCTATATTTATAGGTGCAAACTTTTTAGTTTTTTTTAAATGTTTTTATTAATGTTTTTTTTTGTTTCGGTTTAGTAGTTAAAACCTTAAAAACTCTAGTCTTTTTGTTATAAATGGTACGGATAGACACATACATAACTACTGCTTGGATTATGTAAGCTGTTTCGCTACGGCACATAGTTTTTTTGTGGTATAATTGCCTTCTTGTTTATTTACAACTATTTTAAACCAGCCTTTTTTAGTGTAAATTTCGGGGTAACTGCAAAGCAGTTTTATTTATGGTAGCGCATGCTTGTTAATTAATGGTTGTTTTGTTTTAAGCAACAATTTTCTATAAATCAATAAAAAAAAAATAATTTACTGTCAACATACATGCAAACAGTCTTTTGTCTGCATTTTGTTTCCTTTACAATATTTTTATCCAATAATATTTTTTCATAACAATTCACTGCAATAAGATATATCTCATGATACCAAAACGTGTTTTGAAAATCTGTAAGAGAAAACGTATTCTTTAGTTCACAATAACACTGTAAAAAATTAGCTTTGCATAAATACTGTTAACATTGGCGTAGCATTAATGTAATCGAGTATAGACGTGAAAGGAAAAAACTTCACTACCCTATTAATAAGTTCGTGTGTCAAAGTTATAGAGGCGGACTTTTTTTGTTTTAATGGTTTTCTACAAAATAAATTCTAAAATTAGAAATACGAAAGAAATGGTTATGAAAATACATATTGAATAAATTTAATATCTAAAATATGGTTTCCATACGGTTAGTATGTAAAAAACTACAGACTTGTTTTTTTTCGCTATGCTATTTCCTGGTGCCTAGAGATTGCAATCCCTGTGTACTGTTGTATTTTGCTGCCCGTTGTATTTTGCTGCCCCTGTTGTATTTTGCTACCTTACATAAAAACA
>JAQFYM010002430.1:0-23724 GCA_034694785.1 Agrenia bidenticulata
CTTCTAATTGTTTTTCATTTTGTGTATCAAGTATGGATAAAGTCTGGTCTGATTCACATCTAAAACATACAAGTATTTTGCATGATTTTTTAGAATTGTTATTTGAAATAACAACTCTATTCATTAACTAGACTTACCTTTCTTTTGAACTCGTTGTTGAATCCATTGAGAATAGTTAAGTTTTCCAATAAAATTATTAGGAGAGGGTAAATAGAATCTTGAAAGTATTTTTTTAATTATAATGCAGAAGAAACTCATGAATATTAATGCGTGTACCGATGTACAGTCACTTGCACGGTATAATAATATCCGGTTTAGCGCTCGGTTCTTCCTCAATAACTTTTTTCTATCTGCCCATGGAGCAAAAAGAATGACACCTTTGAACTCCACATAAAAATACCATTCCATCGACATGACACTAGGCAATCCCTCAATGCCCATTAGGCGATGCCCCTCTTTAGTCTCTGCCTCAAACATGAGCTAGCCCATATCTCAGATAAACACCGGGTAGCCCGAGTGAGGTCAAAATTAAGTCGGGGACAATTTGTTTTGCTTGCATTGTTATTTGTTATTGCACAGTAGAATTAACCTTTATTATCAAGGTTGGAATCTTTTCAAAAAAATGAATATTATTCATGAAAAATTAAAAATTTGAAAAATTCAATATAATACAAGTAAAACAAGGCCCTTGAAAAATTTGAAAATTGAAAGATGAAAAGGGAAAATTTTGAACACAACCAGGAAATTGCGGAGATTTTTTCAAATTTGGTTAAACTTCGATATTTAACTTTATTGAGTGATTTCAATGTCCATGTTGTCTGGACTTTTTTTCATGAAATTTCAATGAATATTTTAAATTTTTCATGAAATTTCAATGAATATCTTTCATTTTTCATTTTTCAACCATCTTCATCTTTCATTTTTCATGAAATTTCAATCATTTTTCATCTTTCATTTTTCAACCATCTTCATCTTTCATTTTTCATGAAATTTCAATCATTTTTCCTCTTTCATTTTTCACTTGAAATTTCACCTGCCAACCCTGTTTGTAGCATATGCTACCCAAGCTAAAGAACAGCCCACGTGAGCTGAAACAAATTATACTGGTTTCTAGTTGCTGTGTAGAGTCAATTACTTTCTGCTATTGAATCAAATCCAATCCAATCTCTACAAGGCAATCTATATAAAACTCCGTACACACGCAATTCCAGCAAATTTCTCTTACAAAGGATCAATTCCTACTCGAAATCGCAGATTCATGAAGTATTCTATGCTACATATATAAAGAATAAACATGAAACGTACTAAAATCCATAGTTTAATATATACAGATAGTGTAAATCATAGAATACATTTCATCTTGCATCTTAAAACTATTACAATCCTGTAGAGTGTTCCCTTTAAGAGTAAAATAAAATCTTTATCATACTAAAACAGCTATATTTATGTCTTATATCTTTGTTCAAGGAATGAAGTTCGTCAAAAGTCAACAGACTCTGAGCTTCAACAGTAGGCTGAAAAGTACAAAGAACGGTTATAAAGTAAAAAGAATGGGCCTGTCCTTTGAAAATAATTCAAAAGTTTTAATGGAAATTCTTGTAAGTTTACATTTATTCCATCTCCGAAATTCTCACATCTCCCTCTCCCTTCTTCCAATGCCATGGGCCTAGTGTAAGAATAAAAAGGAGAAAATAATAATATGAATGATGAAGGGGAATTCATTTTTTGTCAATAACACTCTGCCGACTTGGATACGAATGATATAAAATATAAGAAGAAGTCACTCATCTCCACTGGAACTAGTGAAATCTATGAGGATGGTTACTATTCTTTAGTCAATCCAAAGGTATTATGACAGAGGGGTTGAGCTCCCAAAGTAGAAGCGAGATGAGCTTTCTTATACTCCGTTCAATAGAATCAATAATAAAGTGTATCTAGAGAATGAGAAATCTCATCTTGGCAAACTTTAGCTTCTCAGTTTCTCACAACTATGAGAATAAGGCCAAGCTCCAAACTTGTACTTCCTTTCATCACTCCATGTTCCTCTACATTTTCAAAGACATTAACTCTCTCAATCAGTAAGTCCTTCGCAAGGATAACACATGCAAGAAGATTGCAGATGTAACTAGTGACTGGAAGAGAGCTAGAGTTGAAATGCTAACCTATAACCTAGCTGATTCTGGATATTCTATTGTGTCCCTGAGCTACAGATTCGTACGCATGTAGAATAAAACCCTTGGAATTATATAAAAGCTTCAGAGCCGAGCTTGTCCCAGTACCCACTTGATGTATCTTTATATTTCCTGATTAAAAATCTATGCTCTTTAGAATTTCATTTCAGCATCTTCAATCTTATTCCTTTATACCGCCAACGAATTTTAACATATAGGATATACATTTCTGATGAAGCAGTTTAACCTAGGATATTAGTATTACACGTGGAAGCTTCTTGAATTGAGCAGCATGGAAGCTTGAGCGGGTTGTAGAAAGGAGAGAGCAGTGATCTTGCCGATGCAGTCATATTCAAGACGAGAAGGAAATAATTTGTAAGGATGGGAAACACGGGCGGATATATACGGAGCTAGCTCGGACCTTTTCATATTAATGCATCCTGACTGGCCATTCTGGATGTACTTATGTGAACATATTGTGTTTGAAAGCAGAGCTGCCTCAACGTTATGGGACTCGACGTGCAAGGAATATTGATAGCTTTCCACTCACATTAATATACAAGTTTTATTCATCCATCTTACATTGAGTACGTGCAAGATTTCCTTGTCCAAAGTGAACTTATTCCAAAGCATGGATGACTTCCATCTATCTCCATCCAATTTTTTTTATCATCTCACCCAGTGTCAACTATTATTCGTACCCACTATTCAGCTTACGTCCTTATATACCTGAAATCTTAACTTATACGAGTCAAACGGATTTCGAAAATAAAATTCTCCGGAGTAATTTTCCGCTTGCTCAAAGTGCTCAACGGCATCTGTGTAATTTTATGCTGGCAGGTTGTAGGGGTTGAATTGAATCGATTGGGGCCTGAAAGAACCGTACGCACTCTGTACATGGTGACAAAATCGATATCAATTTTGAGTGTTTGTGAAATGGATTTCGATTCTGATTTGTAGACAGTGTGTGCATAGCGGTGTAAAAAGGGGATATGGAATATACTCAAGTCAATAAAGGATTAATATTTTATATGTACCACTCGCCTGGGAAGGTTCCAAATGAACGATTATACTTACAGGGTGTATTATTGTGTATTGAGGCAGATGAAAGGTGGAGGCGATAAATAAATGGGTGAATAGAATCGAATACATAGGGATAGTATATATGACCAGCAACATAACATTACTGTTAGCTAGACTTGAGGATTTTTTAAATACGATTTTTTAAATATTGAAATTTAATCATTCTTTTAGGGAAATTCCCCCTTAAGTTAAAATCTCAGGCAGTCTCTATACGATACGTTAAAATCTCAGGCAGTCGATACTAAGCTGATTAGATACGCCAACATTTTCTTAGGCAAAATCTATACATTTTATTGGCATATGAAGTTTTCCTTGAATTGGTTGATGCAATAAGTTCAAAATGCTGTTCAAACAGGGCAAATCGATAAATGATGTAAGTACGTGAGGCCTGTATGATATTTTGGATCATCAAAGATGATGCTATCCCGCATTCCAAACTCTTGTTCCTCATACCAGAACAAGCTAAGTTTATACATCACCCTCATAAACAAGGAAATTTCTCCGGTCCTCGAGAAATTTCTCTAATAAAGTAAAGAGAGGACAAAAATGTAGAAGAGCGAGAGGAAATAAATGAAAGAGGATCGGGTAAAGGAAATCCATGTGGATAGGATAGAAGGAGCATAAACCGAGTTGGATCATTTCATTCTTGGGTGGAGAAGAAAGAAAGCTAGGGAAAATAAAGCCGGAATTGAATTGAGATTTGGTTGCAGACTTGTCTATAAGGATTATGATTAAAGATGCCAAACTTGAATGATTCCTGGGATGACGTTTTCCCTCCGGAAACTTTCAATCCCTGTCTTACCAGTTTCTATTTCGATATTTTTTACTATCTCCAATCTTGGGTGTCTGGTAGACACAATGGTAAATACTCCATCTAATAATTTCACCAATAGGGTTTCGTTACAATCTTTTTAGCTGTGGTTCGTAAAACCTTACAGCACAAGTGTCATTTTAACTTCACTTGGAACATTATTATAAAAACTCACTTGATAATCACGGCTTCTGTGGAAAAAATGGTAGAACATTTCAAGAGAATTTCCAGCAGCTTTTGGGAACAAAGTACGTTTAACTACTAGAAAATTTAGTACTGCATTAAAATATCTTTAAATTGTGTGCAATACCTAAGAACCTTCATGGTCATGAGTGCCGAGTGATTAGATAAGATCTGTTCACAATCTCGTGCTCCCAAAGTTTTGTTAGGTGCAAACGCAACTTCATGAAGAAGCTTATGGAACTTCCATTGCCACTAAAGCCAACCCTAAAAGCTTTCATTGTAAATTGTAACTCTCACTTAAAGAGAGAGAGACAAGGATTATTCTAAAATCAAAAACACAAATCTTCATGAGTTTCGTTTCTCTCAGATATAACAGCCATTTCCTCCAGCCCCAAATACCTTACCATCACTTAAGACGTGGAGAATTATTGACTTTTCCATTCTTCAGATTCGAAATCTATTTGAATCTCTATGTGAATGTGGGTAGTAAGGTATGCTGTGTACAGTTTGCTCCCTTATGCGCATTTTAGAACACAAAAGTCTTATTTCTGACTTGTAGTCTAAAAATAGGACCAGAGTTTATCCAGCTTTTAAGCACTTCAAAGACTACTGAATTCTTTAACTTCACCTTCAGTTCTTTTAAGTTCAGCTGCCTCATCTACCTTTCTTTGAATTTATTTTTTTCTAAATCAAATAGAGAAGGTTTGCTTTCAAGTTTCGCTTCAAATGATTTTCATAAAGAAGAAGTCAAAACATTTTTGATGTCTTTGACTTCAATTTCATGTCACACAGACCGGTTCTACTGTTTTGGTCATAATTGAAATACCTCAAGGGAAGGAGAAAATTCCAAACCTTAAACATACAAAGCATGCACGGTCTTACATAAAACTAATGATTTTATACGATTTACTATGGAATCACGGCATCAAAAAAACTTTATCATTCCTGGATCAATCTTTCCTTTTCTATGCATATAAAATGCAACCCATAGTTCGTTTCTAAGCATACAAAAGGACATATCTAGGTAAGAATAAGGACTATATAGCCGCTAATGCTTATTGCCCGTGACAGACGGGAAAAAATTGCAATCCAATACACCTTTCTCTCTCTCTCTCTCTCTGTTTCTATTTCAAGTCCCCTGCCCCTGCCTCACCTTTCTCCCAAATGCAACCCAATCTACTCTCTAACAAAATCAAGCAGTTACCAAGCTAAGCAGGGGGCTTCGCCAGGTCAGGATAAAAGGAAATGACGGAATAGGAGCAGCCCTATGGATTCTTGTGCTCGGATTGAGGGTATTATATAACCAACTCTCAATTTCAAACTCCCTCAACGAATATTGAACATAGAAGGTAGACACTTAGGTAGCTAAGACTCTGGAGAGAAAGTGTTAGAGAAAAAGTAGCTGGGATTTAGAACGTACTATGAGGAGAAAGAAGTTGAATCAGGAAAAATGAGAGAAAGGTACACAGCCGATTACTAACTTGGAATTTCTGACAAAGAGAAAGCAAAGGCAGTCACTTCTCATTTCAATGAAAGCCCAATAGAAAAGCGTTGGTTGCTTCTGTTGCTTCTACTTCAGAAGCAAAAAAATCTCACGTTTTCAATGGTCGAATCGGACCAAACATAAGCCAGAGAGAATGAACCTATCTAATCTCTTTCATTCATAAACGTCTATTTTTATTGAACTTGGGAGCTAATCACTTCCCTTCTTGAGCTTACTTTCACCTTGGTCCTAGTATTAAGGAAAATCTAATTCCGAACCCTTCTCCAAAGTTAAATATTAATACAACTAACTATGTAATGTTTTTTTGCTTTGAGGATTGAAACGAAGGCTATTACAACTACGTCTACTATGTACTTTTAGGCCAATGAACTTGTACCTCTATAGCTTGAAATTCAAACTTAAAATCTTTATAAATCCGTTTTATGAATGTCCTCAATAAGTAAGATTTATATCCAGACTTTCGGAAGCTCGGAAAAGGAAATAATGATAAGACTCGAAGAAGCATTATATAAATCAGGGAAAACTGTATCCAATCATTCTTTAGAAATACGAGCAGGACAGACAAGGGCAGTGCACTAGTATGGAGGAAGTCCTACAAAAGATTTCAGAGATGGTCTTATTTTTTCAGAGTTTTTGGATTCTAAAACCAATTCAACTAGGAGCATGCCTTTGTTCGTTTGTGTGTTGTTAGGTTAGGCTTTTGTGGAAATAAGGCGCTGTGGGACTTGAGACGACATAAAGCTATTGTTAAGGGTTCTTTTGCACATACGAATACTTTCCTTCTGGGGTTTTCATCACCTTTTTCTGGAGGATAGGCTTGGACACAGCTAAAAGTTTTTTATGATTTCGATAAGAAAATAATTCACAAATTTTGAAGTTGCGATTAGAAGAGTAGACTAGAGGTAAAGAATTTGATATTTTTTGCCATATTCTTATTGGACAATTTCTGCGAAACGAAAATAAAAAATGTTATCTATAGTGAAAAAAATGGAACAATTCTTTGATCCATATAACCAAAGCTCAATAGATTTTACCATTTTAGTTTATAAAGGCATCCTTCGTATGATCGCGATTACCATTTTATAATCAAGCAATCCAGATAAGTATTTCTATTATTGTTGTCAATACTTTTACGCTTATAGTATAAATCTTTGTCCATTAACGTCGCATTGCGAAACAAGCAATGAAAAAAAAAGATGACAGTGTTGTAAGAAAAACTTTTCTAATGTCTACTATGCATAAGAACGGAAATCTCATAAATCTACAAAATTTCAGACATGCAATGCACTCAATGTTACGCCATTCTCATTGAATCACCAAATGCCCTGATAATCATTAAATACCCCGGCTCCGTGCCTGGCTGATTGCAAGGAACAGTGTCTTGCTTTTCGGTATGGAATACATTCTCCCATTTAAAGGCAAGTGGATACTATACATAATTTTAGTTGGGTTCAATAAGAAATGGAATGAGTAAATTGGAGTGTTCATCATTGTGAATAACCCGAAAGGAGTATTAGTTAAAGTCACGTCCTTTGGTATCCCATTCCATAGCAGACATGCCCGAGTCAAATGCTACCATTTCCTAATATGGGAACTCTCCATTAATCTAGTCCCTCTCAACTGAGTCATTTTCATTACTAAAGTTATTATGTTGTGTATGTGGTAGACACCCTTACTTTTGAATTTGTCTTTTGTTGAATCGATTGTGCTTTCGAATTTTCAAATTACCTTCCTACAACCTGCAGTATGAATGGAAGAATTCCTTCGTAACCATACTCAAAATTGATTTCCAAACAGTGAATTATTTAGCATTGTGGCAATTTCATTTAATCAAGGATATAAATGGATTTGCGAACTAATACCGAATATACACTGGCGAATCAAACATTGATTCCTTCAACCACTGGCATTGTTCCTCAATCCATTGCTCTTGTATTAATTAATCAGAAAAATTTTTAATCTAAAGTTACGAGCCTATTTGAATCTAAAAAAATGTAGTTCAGATATATTTTATCCTACATAGTTTGAATAAAGTATTGAGGAAAAGTCTGGAAAAGTGTTTGGAATTTGATGAGCTCTAAGATTCTCAAAAATCCATAAACTTCCTAGAACAGCTTGGGGTTAAATGCTCAAGCTTTACTGACCTGTTTACATGATTGAGGCTCTGGTTTAGCTGAAGAATCGGAGAAAATAATGTTGAGCTCAAAGGGAGTTAGAAAAATATGCATGATCAAAAAGATGAAACGCCCAATGAAGCTACATGAGACGGGGAAGGATTATTATTATTACCATTATCGACGCACGGTTTCCATTTGGACTGGTCAACGCTAGGGCTACGGATATGCATATGAATACAAATTGATTGTTGTGCTCCACCTTTTTTCATCATGATTTCAACCACCTTTGCTTTGTTCCTTGAGTAATAAATCTCGGAGGGCAGAATAAGGGTGGGTGCTTGTGCGAGGATTTGATGCGTTTCGATTATTTTGACATCCTCTTTGAATTTTGGACGGATGCAAAGAAAGGGCCAATTATTCTTTCATCAACTCATCACTAAAATAGAATAATTGATCCTCATCGTCTTGGTTTATTTCAAGGGCTTGTTACCTATAGAATTTAAATCACTGTTTCCGTACACAATCATTCTTAAATGATCATAAATGCCACATCTGCTTTGTAAAAAGGACAACACAACATTCTCCAGTAGATTTTAGTTATGAATTCAAAGGTTTCAACCAACTTTGATTTAAACATGAAAGAGTCATCATAAGTGAATTCCCCCATGCTGCCCACGCAATTTGGAATTCAGATTGATTCGACTTTTGACTTTGACTCGTTGAGTCACCCTCCACCCTGATGTTGCATTTCTTTGAAGTTGGTCCTCTCAAATCCTTTCATTTCATACCTTTGCTCAAGAACTCTTACATTTATAATCCTTTTTCAACAATCTCACCCAGGCATTGTACCTAGTTCTTGGCTCTTTCGACCTTCTCTTCAACTAAATCCTTATCAAAATATCAGTCTCTAGTCCAATTTTTCTCATCTTTAATATACTTTTGTGTCAGTTTGAGTGGCAGAACGGGTTGCTTTGATGGTTAAGCAATGCTACATTGATGTTATGTAACAGGGTCTTGCAAACAATTGTTAGGATTCAGACTTAGTAGACAAACCCACTACATCACTATGTCGCAAATCTGGGCAGCCGTAGAATGATATGAACTGATAAAACATGAAAAGGTGAGCAATCCCCCCAGGACAAGACACTTTGCAAAAACTCTGCTATATGCATCATCCAGATGAGAGGCTACTGTAGTTCCAACTTTATTTATTCAAATTATCCAACAAATTGAGTAATTTTGTGAGCACTAACATTCTCTTCGTGCTGTAAAGGAGCATTACAATTTGTGAAATTTGCTTACCTCTGATATCTAACTTGTAAGGAAGAGGGGGTCTCACTGACCTTCATCCCCTCACTTCCTCGTCGGGGTTATAACACACAGCCAATAATAACACAGTCAACACACAGTTAGTTAGTTTCAACAAGATAAACCTTTAGAAGGTGGAATAGTTTTTATTTAATAAATAATGGAAGAGATTTGATTTATAGAATCTAAAATATAATAATAAGTCCGGAGAGCCGGCGTGGAGAAGTTCCAGAGGGGAACCCTCGGGAGAGACTCCTGAAAGAGGACTGAGATCTGGACAGGAATGTCCAGGTAGATAAGAGAGAGGAAGACGCGTGGCTTGTCCGGCTTCCTCGATGTGGCAACTATGTGCACTGAGGTCATGGTGGTGGTGTCGGTCACCTCTACAAACTGAAGTTTCTAAAAAACATTTCTGTCTAGGGCATCTGACTTACTTGGATCGTACTGCCTAAGCCTATTCTACTTCAACTCCAGCTGTCAAAACCTTGTCTTCGTATATTTGAAGGGGGTGAGTTTTTCAGACAGGCAGAAAGAAACAGATTTTGGATATAATCAGGTTCTTAACGAGGAAGCCACACATGAAAATACCGTGGCTGAAGCCACCGTGACTCTCTTTCCTAACCGTTTTTTTTTACTCATAAGTATCGCATAATGAGTAGAAGCGCTTCTCTACTAATAAAGTGTATAAAATAGTCCGTCCATGGATATCTAATTTCTGTATTTGTTCATATATACAATTTCGATATCGAATTAAGTTTCAGAAGCTTAATAAACAAAGAGAAAACTATGTACCTTCGGCGCAGTTTACTAATTAAAATTCCGTCTCACGTGCCAACCTCACAAACACTCCGTGAACAACTTTGACTAACAAAAGCTGCAAGTTTTCATACATACCTTCTAGACGATTCCAGCACTGAATTAAAACTTTAGTAGTACAGTCAATCATAAAATAATCAAAATGGATCTTAAACATCCCTCTGGATTTTTTAAAACAAACTTGAGAAAGCAATGCTTGCAAATATTGAATCTGCCTTCCTGCGCACGCTAGATCGATTCGTTACTTCGTGATAGTTTGTTTATGCAACAAATCATAGCCTTACTAATACTGAAATATTTGTAAACACATCTCGGATAGTTTGTTCTTGGGTAGTGATTTGATGTATTGATATGATAATTGGTATGAGGAGCTGAAGGTGAAATATGAATTATGAGCTATCTTGCAACCTTTATACCACCATTTCTAAAACTGTAGGAAAGGCGTTATTCCCTACTAGTTAAATTTTGAAATACAGCCTGCGTGTATGCAATAGCAGCTAAAAGCAAGCTGAGCCAATAATACAAAGACTGAGACAGAAATAATGAACATGACAACGCTTTTGAGTTACTGCTCATTTCAATTTGCAATTTAATTATTTTCCTAGTAAATAAGAATCTTCACAACTTCACACACCTTCTTATTCAAATGGAACAAAGATCTACGAACATTAGAAACCTTGTGGTAGTATATTATGTCGAGAAAAAAATTGATTATAGCCTAGACACACAAGAGCTCAGAACCCTTTTGTAAAGGAACCTTGCTGCACTTGTAGAGCATAGTAGAAAAAAACTTTGACACTTAAAATGTACTATATGCGCTTTTATGTATGTATTCATGTACCGAGTGTAGTTAGAAGTCCATTTTAACTATTTGTTTTGACTATCCAATCGGGTACAAATAAATTGAGAGACTTTATCTCCATAAATGGAAGGTTACCATTACTATACACACCCCAGTCATCCCAGGAAGAAAGTCCTGGACCTCTTTGGTATAATCAATATCACCAGTTTCTAAAGACTTTATGACTTAACATCTGGCATTGTTAGTTATATTATTATTATCTCAAACTCTTATTCGCTCCCTCTACGTTGATACAGTAGAGCGATATTTTTTTCGAAATGAACAAGCCTTCAAAGTGTCCTAAGAACAAAAAAATATGCTCCGGCATTTTAACGGTTTGTACTAAAAAAAAAAATTTAAAAAAAGTAAAGAAAGAAAGCGTAATATCCACTAATCTGGTACGAATATGGTCGTTGGTGGCAGATTGAAATAAATTCATGATACCCTTCACAATCAAATAGCGTACATGAGTAAATAAGTAATACATGTTAAATGAAAGAGTTAAATGTAGATCCCCTCGAGGTAATTAGACATTAGAAGAGTCTGAGCTACCAACTGCGGATAGCTACTATCAAATACACTCTGGTGGAATTTAGTAGTTTGGTTCTTTGGTACTTCATCTGGGAATGGAGAACATGCCTTGTGAATGGATTCATTTATTTAACTCCCACTATACAGAATTAGATATAATCACGAATGGAATAGACAGACTCATTTATTTACTCACAGCACGGCATACCTCGTTTTTTTAAGTCCCTTGGTGCTTTTGGTGGCTTGAGTATCATTTAATACACAACCAGGGTTTTGGTTCATGCCCATTTATAGCTAAAAGGTATTTGAGGGAGAATAGGGATACGATGCTCTTCTGGTATTTCTAATAATGCACGTATGTACTGCAAGTCCTCTTGCATATTATTTCTGTAAATCCCGACTCCTGTGAATTGTCCTATCCAGAAAACGATGTGCATATGTAATCAACTAAACTAGAAATAAACTGCCTTTTGGAGTTTTGGACTCATCTCCATGTGTACGCCTAAACTTGCTCATGGCCCACTATGTTATGTTCTCGGGTTTAGGTTGGTGCCACTGGGTCTTTTCAGTTATTTACGGGTCTGCAGCCATTTCCCTCTTTGAACGCCGTTCAGGCGCTTGGGGAAACGGCAAATGAGTTTTAATCAAAGTTTTATACACAAAGCAATCCATTTGCACATAAGTGAACCGTGGCGACTATCCCTAAACTAACTTTTTACCAAGCAATATGGAGGAATAAGAAATAACGGGATCTAAGCTTCTTGAACATCTCGCAAAATAGTTTCTGAAGTTATCACACAGTTAATGATGTAAGAGCTGAGCTGTGATAAACTGAACAGATATAATGAGTGGCATGGTTCTTACCTGTTCTTCGCCTAACACCGTCCTAATACCCAATTGGATTTTGCTAACGAGATTTATTCCATGGTAGTCCAAACTAATAGCGCATGAAAGCTTTGCAACCAAACTCCTTACATCTATCTTTGACTGTATAGTTTTGTACCTAAATAATAATGCATTGGTTGGATTGTCAATAATCAAGTTAGTGAGTGGGAAACTCAATAGAAAATAATTACTATTCGGATAAGTTCGTCCTCTTGTGGTTTTCGTTGGTTCGAGTCGCAAGCTTCGTGTTCATTTATATTCATTGACGCATTTTCATTTCTCCAGTGATTACGAAGCAAAAGAATAGAATGAAAAGGAATTTCTAAAGGTAAACTACCCCTATAATTACACTCCATTAGAAAATACCACAACTATAATTAAAAGTACTATTAAATGCACTGAAACTCCAAAAATTTAGGGTTTAATAACATGCCATAAGCTGGTGATGATACTCTGTTGTCACCGCGAACAAATATTATACAATCTTAGCTAAATCTGGCTATCCTGACTTAAATAGAAGGCTTTATTGAACCCCAGTTAATTTTTACACTCGAGGTACGTCTATCAGAGATAGAATTACATAAGGTCGAATATATATATATAAAATATATATATTTCCCCACAGCAATCTCAACTTACAGCCAGTGTCACCGTATTACCCCATGGGATTTTCTGAGCAATTACAGATATTTAGGACCTCGTTTATCAGTCTCGTGTCATGCCCACAAACGTAAAGGAGTGGATACTGCGGAAAGAGTGAGACAGCCATACTTCATAAACCCTGGGGTGAATTGATGTTGGAAATAAATTTGAAATTGTGACTCTGTAACGTAATAACTCAGCTAAGAGAAGGGAAGACTCTAACGCTATTGCTAATCTCGTTCACGAAGTGTTTAAATTTTAAACTTTTGAGAATGTCACACCTTGGTCAAACTAGATATTACGGCAAAGTGTCAAAACAAACTGCACAATAGAATATCCTTCTGAAGAACCCCAATTGATTATTGTTCCTGCAGTACACACGGGTGGTTTTATGAACAAATAAAGCACCAAGGATGATTGAGGGATACCGAAAGAGTTAAATACAGGGGAGAAGAGTGCGGAGAGATGATGGATAAAGGTAAGCGTAAAGGTAAAGCGGATGAAAGAACAGCGGGAGGTGAAGATGATACCCTTTCCTCCACAAAACCATATAATAATATCATGACGGTCATGGAGAGTTCATATACATTTCATAAACTTCATGAGAAATGCATGAGCTAAACTGGGCCTTGGAAGACGAAGACCATCCACAAACTTGTATAGCATTTTACCACCTACTTGTCTCGCTCTCGCTGCCTTGTCTTGGCACACACCGAATTATTTCCTGTCATGGGGACCTTCCACACCGAGGAATGATGCTACTTTTCTCCCATTACTAGTCGAGGTAACTAAACCAGACAACATGCACTTTGGATTGTTGGACAGCTTATTATTTATTTTACGAATGATACAGTAATCCAGACCTTGTCATTCCATTTACCTTTTGCTCATCTTATTACTGGAATTTCAGGTATCAACTTTTCAATGTCCTTATTTGGCACTAGAGTTATGCCTTGTACGTCTAATCTTCAGATTTGTTGCTTCATTGCACTCTCTTGACGTTGATTTGCAAGACTTAAGTTAGTTCCTTATAATGTTGTATACACGAATTAAATCATTGAGATTTTAGAACTTTATTTAAGAGCTTTTGTCTGGATAATAGTGGGAGCCGAGTGATGGAATTCAGAGCTGTGATGTAATAAACCAAAAGAACATTTCTGTCTTATATATACTCTCGTATTTTACTCCGTAGCTTCGGGTTGGTTTTAGTGCACCTCACCGAAATGTGAGTAATGTAACGTAATTCAATTTAATTTCAGAACTTTGTTAACGAAATGCTTCCGTCGAGCAGACGTGTTTCAGTGCAGGGTGTTTGGTAAGGGGATAAAAAAAGGTCCACTTGAGATAAACTCCCTTCATCCACCTTAGCAAAGGAAGTGAACTCAAACTCAAGTAAGTTAAGAGTTAACTCAATCAAAATAACTAACTTTTCTCATGGAGCTTCAATTCTCCTTAGTTCTCTTGTACTATGTCATTAAAATAATATTTGACTGCTTCACTCACCAAGAGCACAGAGACTTTCCGTTCTCATGTTGTTTTTCATTTTCTAACATTTGCAACTACAGCTAAAAACATATGGTACGAGACTTTAAGCTCGAATTGCTATATAAATGTATTTTTGACCTTTTGTGTGTTTTTGACCCCGGTAGTTTAGCAGAATTAAAATCTCAATATGAAAAGGTTCTAGTTTTATAAAACGGAAATATAAAAAAAGAGCTTAATCTTACCTTTTGGTTGATTACTATAGGATGACGACTGCTTTCTCGAGGGACCCGGCTAATATGCTAACGACATGCAAATTTCCGGCTTACAGAGTTCCTTCTACTCAGTACTGTTTTAGATTCAGATGTGGCAATTCTTATATTTATATATTTTTGTTAAGTATAATATTTGTTTATAGTTCGCTTTAGGCTTATGATAGCTAAATTTTCTATCGCACTTCTTGTTCTTAGCACGAATGTTACGTTATCATAGAAGCCACGCGAGGAGTTTTAATCAGCGAATGCAAATTCACGAGCACGTTGCAGAAAAAAGTTTTCTCTTCAGTGTCAATAGGAAGGCGAGTATGCAACTGCAACGTTGATATCTTAAGAGTTCAGGAGGTCAATGTCTGGCTTATTATCGCTCCTCGAAACCTTAAAAACTTGGCTTTGGTTTCGTTTTACTTTTTTCAAAATATTTTCGGGAAGTGAAGGGTGTCTAGATTCTTATGAATCGATTTTGCAACAATACAGATATAAACTGGATTCCCAGAGACGCAGCTGGCCTTGTTTACACGTGACGTAATGAACGAGAAATTCCTAAAACAATAGCTTTGTCCGTGAAATCTTTGGATTTTTTAAAAAGCCTAGACGCTATATTAGTATATTTGAAATTTCCAAGACTAATGCAGACTCGTTGTAGAACGAAAGTACACAATGAGTAGCTATAAACAGCAAGTTGTATGCTAGCAGAGATTCAGATGAATACTGAGGCTGGAGGGCAAGGAGGGTGCCGATAAAAAGCTGGGAACTCTGTCAGAACACAGGAGAGCGGTTTGCGTAATGTACGAATGAAGAATAAGCCTGTTTCCCCTGTGGTTCTACATAGAAATCCGAGTTCAACTTGCGCTTCTACCATTCTTTCCCCGAGTTGTTGGACTTGGAGGAATTCTTCTGGAACTTCCACCTATAAGCCCGGCTCTGAACCCCCAACCCTGGAACTTGGAATCATGTAAGGGCTCATTGTTAATTTCTACCCTTAACCAGCATCTTCGAAAAATTTCTTATGATTTGTTAGTTTTGAAATCAAATTTCCTCTTACTGCTGAATGGCTTTTAAATTTAAAAAAAAGTTTCGGCTTTATCCCCATTATCGAACGAATTCGCTAATGCCCATCAAGTGTTGCACAGCTTTATGGAATGAAATGGCATACAATGTAAATCACGGATAGCGGCCAATCAAATGTAAATTAATACTTGTTTTGAAAATAAATAGAAATGAATAGAATCAATAACAAAGTATATTTGTACTCCATTTTTCAAATCGAGAAAATTATCAGGTTAGTTTTTAAATAGCTCGTATTTGCTCTTTGAAGCTACCTTAGGAACGTTGGCAATATCTTGAGAAATGAAATGCATTTAACTCATGTTGAATACAACAGACTATTATTTAATTTTAAAACCTTTTATTTGTTAATTGCTAGTTTTCTTGAGGGCTGAAATTGTTTTAATTAGAATCGCACAATAATCTCAGTTCTTTATATGGTTTGCGGTTGGGGGTTGCACCAGTGGGGCAAAACCGAAGCCACAGAGATGAAAAAATGAATTCAGGAATGGGATTCAAAGTTAGTCATATCCTCTTTCTCCCTCTCTCCAAAACTGAAACTTCATTCAATGGGATAGGAAAATGCTTAGATTATTCAAAGTTAGATTCATGCACAAGAGCCTTCTCCATATCTGAGACTCAGTCTTCGGATGTTTCACCCGACCAAAGTAGCCTGTAGTAGTTTCTAAATTTCAACTCCGTGTCAAATGGACTTTTTCTATACTCGTCCAGCATCCCACATCTTGCACCGAATTCAACCAAATCTCCCCGAGAGAATCCATTCCCTTAGCACAGCTTACACACCGAGGAGATCCGAGAACCCCGAGAAAATTGTTGGTGGTGGTACTTCGTGCCCATAATGTTCATGCATTAGGGATGAATACATTCTGATCCTTAACGCACATTACACACGTACAGGTTGAAATTTAAATATCTAAGGCCTGCAAACATACTGTGCATTAGCCATTCTGATGAAATCTACCTTCCAACAAAGGATTCGCATACCTGTTTAACAAGTTAGCCTTCATCCACAATCCAGATCGAAGACGGAATAAATAAAAGTTTACTGCACTATAAAGTATATGCCATGTGATAGCCACAGGGAAATCCATCTTCCTCTTAAGACCCTTTCTCCTATTTCCTACCGAGGGGGAAATCTGAATAATTTATTCCTGGAGAAAAGCTAAAAAGGCACAGGTAGGTTGATAGCGAAAGTTGCAGGAATAAAACCACTTCCGAGCACTTTTAAGAATCTCAACGAGCCAAAACAAAGTCCATCTGTGGCTCCACCAAGGATCCTGTAATGATGGAAGGTGCACCAAATATCTCACTTGGGTACAACTACATTCATAAAGGGGTTGAGAAATTCGGCTACTTAAGCCTTGATCCCCTTTGTTTTTAATGCAATTCTTTTGTGTTTGGGCTGGTTTACTCTTGGAATTTCAGATAGGGGAATGGTATCAAACTAGGTCTAGCTAATTTCTTTAGATAAAACTAGGATTAAGACTTTATTCGAGGAAAACTTAGGTTTGTAGTTGGAAATTACCTCTTCCATTCAGAGTCAGAAGGAATTAAGAATCTTCCCAACAAACAAGTTTTACGGTAATAATATGTGTAAAAAAAGTTTACGATTCAGTTTTCCACAAATCGTGGAGAAGATTCTATATATATTCATGCAAGGGATGACAGGGCACAACTCATCATAATCCATTATCTGAGGACAGTTTGAAAATTAATTTTCTCACCCTCAACTCATTTCAAGTCAGTCAGAACAAGTGTAGCAAGAAAAGGTTGAAAAATGTAGCCGAGAGAGAGAGATGAATATTTTTATCCTTGGGAAATCTGATAAAACAAAACATAGTGGTGTATTAATATAAAGCGTTATACCTGGTCCTGAAATGTGATGCAGGAAAGTGGACTGTTGTCAGCGCAAAGGTGTTTAAGCATGTCACATCCGAATTCATTCCTCTCTACTCACAAGGTTTTCATTTCCAAAGCTTTTAAGATAATATTTTATTCTTCGCACATCAGAAAAAGCCGTGACAGGTTGTGCAATGCATCCCTCAAGACAATAAGAAGAAAGAGGTGGACATTTCTCAATTTCGTGGCCAAAAAATAAAGACACGTCCAACAGTGGCCTTTGGTGTTGAATTACACAAGGAGGCTTCTAGAATTTCACTCGTCTATTTCCCGGCCTCTATTCCAGAGCTAAAAAAACAAGAAGAGGGGTTGACAGTGTTTCCGTCTTGAGTTCTTCCTCTCTGTCAGTATAAAGAGGCTAGGAGACGAGTCTGAGGGAGTAAAGAAGTTTCTGCCACACTGGGTTTCCTGGTACTTGAGGGAAAATCGATCTCGTTCTCGCCTTTCTCTCCAGACCAAATTTCTCTTCTTAAACACAAGTTGGTCGTGAGGTTATGCATCTCAACTGACTCAATAAGTGGGCCCTCTCCCTTCTGTTTCTACTTGTCGCCCTAGCTAAGATGAAGATACTGGAGAAGATAAAGGAGACAATAACACACTGACGATTCTGGGAAGATCAACGAACGAGTGACGGGAGTCGGCAAATCACTGATCTTGGATGAGAAGTCCATCCTTCTTCGTCCTACTCAGACTTCTTACATTATTATTGATTGAGTTATTTCCCAACTATAATTAGCTCATTACCCTAGGTCTTACATTTTTAAGTGTGCTAAAACGCATGTTGTATTCGACGAAGGGAATACTTCAGATCAAATCAGGAGATGAAATCCATTAGGGAGTGTAAACTATACTGAAACAGGTGTCAAAAGCTGGTGTTCCTGATATAAAAAGAAGCTCGTATGTTGTATATGAGTATGAGTAAAAGCAACAGATCAAATTAAAGTTATACTTATAATAAGTCGATAAGCAGGAGTCTAGGTTATAAAATTCTATTGAATACGGTAAAGCAAAAGGTATGAGCTGAATTAGTAAAGAAAACACTCAACCCGTGCAAAAGAGTCTAAAACATAAATAAACATCTCATAGCATGTAGAAAATTATGCAAATATTAGTCCATTAACCAGTGCCATGACAAGCCACTTAACGGTCACTCTTACTTTCTGAGAACGGAACATGTGGCCAAACCACACACACACGTTCCATGACTCTTGAGCCTTCTCCCTGCGTCTCATACTGACCACATGGATTCGTTTTATCAGCCTGCTCAGCTCTGTGAACTAATTTATACCAATATTTGTGTAATCATGCTCAACACCTGTGGCCCACCCTGAGTCACTAAACTGTCATCAATCCATTTCTCTTCATTGGTTCACATTGTATTATCAGTTACCACTTACCACTCCGGCACTACTTGACAAGTCATTACTGTGTTCAATGGCGGAGATACAGAAACAATTTTCGTGTGAAGAACAGTAAACCTATAGCATTTGTCGATCACTAAAGTCAGTCTATAGGGATTATACGCGGAAATACAAGCTAAGTCCTCTGGGGAAGCCCTGTTGCTAACACGGGGAGCGATTCTGGTATGAAATAAATCCGGGACTAAGGGGCAAAGATATGCGGGTAGCCTGTAAGCTAGTAAGCTGGCGATTCCTACAACCTAACCACAGTCGACCAAAGCACAAGTTGTGCAACACCCATGTACTTCTTCTATTCCAAGATGTTGAGAAACTTTTTTGTCCCAGGAGTGAAAGGGAAATGGCAAAAGGTAGAAAAGTTTTTCAAGGGATTACGATAAAATAAAACTATCGAGGAAGAAATAAAAATAGAAACGCTTTCCGGAAGGAGATAGTAAAAGTGAGAGAAAAACAAAAAAAAATTATTTATGACGGTAAATTAAAAGTAAAGGTTGTAACAGTACAATCTTACTTTTGTGGACCGAGCGACAAACAATCTCTTTAAGTTTTTTTGTTTGAATTTTTTATTTGTTCCGTTTGTAATTTACAACGTGTTCGTACAGCATTTCTGGATATTGTTCTCTCTTCTCTGTCCAACTTCCAATCCCAACTCATGACCAAGGAAAGACACTACAAAAAACCTTGTGTCAACTGCTAGGTTACTGTTCAACAGCTCCAAGTAATAATTCAAATAAAACCTACGGACTCTGACCCTTTCCATTTTGACATTTGTAACTTTAAAAATATCGCTGCGTCAACCGATCCTATATAACAGTTGGACTGTGAATACTTAAAGTTTACAAGGGGGTAGCATACGAGCTAGTTAGAATGAGCTTTACGCTTCGTGAGAATTTATTTAATGAGCTCCACTTTACAACCCAACCGAACCAAATGGGTCTATGGAGTTATGTGTTATGTGTTCCTTCATTCTGCTAACATAATAGGAATTCCGATTCCTTCTGCCTCCTCAGATTGAAAAACTCATATGGAATATGAGGAACGATGGCGTGTCCTTAACCGAACTCGAATGATTGAAGGGGTGAAAGATATTTCTTATTGGAAATTTCCGAACACAGATTTTAATTGAACTCCTGAAAATAAATTAAATACAAAAGAAATCTTTCGTTTTTCTAAAATGTTTTCATAAATCAAATTCAAAATAAATTCAAAATACTTTGCCGGGGGTTGCTTATCCTACAGTCTTTAAATTTTAAGATCAAAATGAGGTACATCGGAACTAAGGTTTATTAGATTCTAGTATGTAACATTGAAGTTTTTTTGGAACAATGAAGTCCTTAAAAGTTTATTTATATACCTATGCTCACAACTTAAGGAAGAATAAAAGTTTAAGCTTCACTTAGATAATAGCCGGAGGATAAAGCAAGAGCTAAAAATGTGTTTCTTCCTTCCAAATTTTGTCAGAAAATCAAATCGATTTTCCAATTTTCTTTCGTCTCCAAAATTCAATTTCTCATCTAATCATAAATATCAACCAACATTTTCGACTTTTAGTAGAGTGTTTACATGTTGACAGTACATAGAAGAGGTGGAGTAAATCTGACGAACGCCGAATTGTAATACTAGTGGTTGTTATAGATAAACTTTCTACCAAAAGGGAGAAAGAGATGAGCTCTTTCCCACCTAGTAATAATGTTATCATTACATTAAAGTTTTCAAAGCTACATCGCCCCAATCCTTACAATTCAAATGTTTCAATTCCCAAATGTCTAAAGTTCTATTGCTCGTAGGCTTCAATTTGGTCCATTTCTGAGAAACTTTCCCTGCACTAGTTTATTAAGTAATTTGTAGTAAGATGAAAAATATCGAAACCTTTGATATCTTTATATTGCAGCTATTACAGATTTAGTTTTGCTACTCTGGGCTGGAGGGAAATAAACCATGATTTCGAACACGTCAAAGGACTTCTTTCCTTTTCCTTATACTTTGGAAAGGTTTTCAAATCATAAAGGTTAGTTATACTGTTCAAACAGAAATGTTTAAAAAACCAACAAACATTTTGAACAATCAAAACTTATCTGATATCCGATGGCGATGTCCAAATAGGAAATATTTTCTTCCCTTTTATGATCACCTTAACCCAAAAGAGGAATACATAATGTACTTTTAAAAGTGAAACAGTAGCAAAGGACCAAACATTAGGTAATGTCTACTTTAAAGACTGCATAGTTTAGTTACTACAATATTCTGTAGAAGAAGTTTATGTATAAGATCCCTTAGTCAACAACTTGTCACTTACTGAAAAGCCAGGGTAAGAACTTTACTAACACTTGAGTTCTTGAAATTCAAATTAGATGTTCCGTTTTCCGATTCTCCCATTTTATATGTTTCTATATTAAATAGGCCTTCGTTTTGTGACAATTTCAGCGAAACCTTCTTGCCACTAGTTTATTTGGAAATTTATAATTCTACTAGAACCTTTGATACAAGTATTTATAATGCCTTTCCCTGAAAGATAATTTACTTTCTTTACAATGAGCCAGGCCAAGGGAAAGTTTCCCCCTAACAATAGTTCATTCCTATTTCCTTTGCTGCCTTAAAATCTTAGGAGATTTAATTATAAGGAGAGTTTTAGGCTCCGTTTTGCTTCCGTACTTCCTCCGAAAGGAAGTCCCTTCTTCTCCATGTACATCATGGGTTAATTAAACTTCCAAGTGTTCACGGAGTCTCTTGTCACCATTTTGAGAGCAGGAGTCTATTTTACGACTTTACGTTTTCATGTCCTTACTCTCTTTTGTGATTACCGAAGTAAAATATTTTGAAAGTTGGGAAGTTCTAAATCTGTTCTTAATCTCGTATTCCTGACCTCTCCGCCGAAGTAATGTTGAATGTTGAACGTAATTAATCGTTGAGTTCAAGTCACTCTTTTGGGGTACATCTCGAAAATCTTAACGAAAAGATGTTGAAAGTTTGACTTGAGAGGATTTGGGATTTAATATCTTTGTCTACGATGTGGAGAAGGAGATACGAATCTTATATCATATAAAAGTTTGATTATGAAAATATTTTATGAGGAAAAGTTCGTATTGATATCCAAAGTAAATTAAATAATAAAACGGGTCAGGATTTATGCGCTCAGGAAAGTTGACTTCTCAAGGATTTTTTATTACTTTGATTAATGTACTACGAATTTGCATTTGAAATATTTTTAATCAACGACAGCAGCGATGTTTATGATGAGGAAATTTAAATCTGAAATTTGATTCATCACACTGGAAACTGGGAAGGAATTACATTTTGGCCAGCGCATTGAATTGTCAAGAAATTTTTTAACTTGATTGAACTAGATCCGGATGTCGGTCAATGCAGAATTTTGATAGTCTTATAGAGTACACACAATAGTAATAAGAATGGTTTTTATTAATGATTACTAATTGAATGAATGAAATCCTACATCTCACGTTGAGGTTTTCTCACTGATTTCTAATTGGTACACATCATGCTAGACGTAATAAAGGACGAAAGGCTGGAACAACCACGGCATTATGCAAATGTTGGGACTGCCGTCATATACTTTCTACTTCCGATGAGAGGGTATATTATGTTTGTAGCTCCTTCCTTATTATAAGTTCCTATGCATAGTTTGCACTTACATACATAATTATACATAATAAAACACTTATATTAACAGCTAAGTACTTGAGCAAAGCTTAGGTTGAGTAAATACTTGTCAAGGCTACGAATTAATTAGTATTCCAAAGCTCACACGAAGCAGGAAGGAAGCTGTCAAATCCGCAAAATAGAACCAATTTGTTTAGTAAATACAATTGAGCTACTTGAACGGCAGCCACATTCTTATTAGAGTTGACTACGGCATTCTTTTCACCGAGCTGACTCCATCTGATAATGACAACGATGAAGTTTAACAAAGTTATTAATCGTCAAATTATGCTCTCCCCCCAGATAAGGCTGAATAATCGAATTAGGCCAGCAACATGCCATAAATAATCAGCATGCAGAATTCATTCAGCTGTTGACACAACATATATTATGTCCTCTTGGGGGAACTGGTTGGCATTCTTACGGCAATCTTATCACTTTAATTAAAATCCCTTCTAGCTGCCAAAATGATTCTCCTATGACGTCTTTTGAATTGAATCATCAGGAAAAGAGATATGTGCTCCTTAAAATATTACTTCAATAAACTCCTTGTGTTCATATCAACCTTGATCCTTTATTTAAAAAAATCTTTTCCGTGATTATTCAACATTCAAAAGATATTTTAAGTCGAACGTCAAGCTCCCAAATTTTATTACCATTGATACTGGCATTTTAGAAGGAGACGATACGTACATACTGCATCCTGCGTTTGATGATTTGAAACCAACCGATTTACACTCGTTCAAGTAAGAAGATCATCTTATTGTCAATATCAATTATTTCAAAGTCGGTCTGGACACTACAATTTATCACAGTTTTAGGTTTGAAGACATTCTGGGCCTTGCATTCTTTCCGGGTAACTGGAAAACCATCGTTTCATTAGAACGCTCTTGAAATCTTCATAATTGGAACTTTAATTTATTCATGTCGATCATCTTCAAAGGATATATAGATTGATTTTTAGCCCGAGCCAGGGCTTATGTGATCACCGTGTCCGTCCGTCCGTCCGTCCGTCCGTCCGTCTGTCCACACG
>JAQFYM010002431.1:0-23723 GCA_034694785.1 Agrenia bidenticulata
ACGGATCGCTTAATGCACGTTAAATTCATTGGGCCGGATCAGCATATTTTTTACGGATCGCTTACGACATCAGTACCGAAAAATACTCTGTGCATGTGAAACCCGATTTATAGCTTGTGGAATTAATGGTTATGAAATAAAAAGTGTTTTTTTTTTATCCAAAGTCAATCAGGAAATTTTATAGAGAGTTGTAGGGAAAACGGAAGCCGGAAGAAACTACCCGGGTGTAGTTTTTTTTCTATCCCTTATTGTGTAATTCGGGGGATAGAAAAAATAATATTTTTACAGCTATCGTGTGAGTATACATAACTTCCGAGTAATTGGCAGAGGCTGGAAATTTGTCAATTTTTTTTTATGACATTGCAATTTATCCCTTTGGATTGATACCCGCTGGAGTCTGGACTACCCTGGATTACTGGATAACTTTCCATTCGAAATTGTACAGGGACTCTAAGGCTTCGTGTCAATTGTCCCATTAGGATAAAAACCATTATATTTTCCATACCATACTTTACCTGTGTCCATTAAATACAACTTCTAAAAAAAAAAATTAGTATGGATTATGCAAGTTACTACAACAACAACTACTACATGTCGTTCCGGTCTGTTCTCCGTCGTTCAGGTCGACCGGACTGAGTTACAAGCACGAGAGCAAGGTCTAATTCATAATCCGGGTGACCCTGGGATCGGGCATCATTGAGCCGGATGCGGGTATTGTGTGTATCAGGTCAAAAAATCATGTTGAAGATCTCGACCAAAGTATTTTTTGGGTTATTGGGGACTAATCTCGAGTGTGGTAATGGCTGTAGTTGTAGTAACTTGTAGTAGTAGAAAGAGTCCGGGAAATTCTAATGTGTTTTTACCCAGTTCCGCATAGGGACTCGGTCGTTGCGGTTTCTAAAGGGAGTTGATCCCTACGGGGGCAATGTTATGGGCTTGAGATGTCGTGTTTGATGCCATTGGGCAAGAATTATTTGTATGATTTGTTCCAGGGATTGAAAAGAGTGAGACTGCACATGCAATGCAAATTCTTCTCCAGCCTTAGGCTTGCGGAAGGAACGAAATTCATATAGAGGCTGGAGTGGGATAAGAAAAATATACGGGCAAGGGATATTTTTCAAATTAGCATGGAGAATAATATTATAAAAGGTCTGGAGAAGTTTTATAGACTTGAGAGAGGGTAGTATGGCCAGTATGGGTTTTTTGGGTGATTGTAGAATCCACAGCTTTGTTATTAAGGGTTAGTATATGTAAAATCTAAAAGGATTTTGATTTTTGATAAGGGGCTACTTTGTCGACATAAAATGGCTAAGGTAGTTTGGATTCGGATATGGGTGAAAGGGGTTTTCTTGTATATTTATTCACTGAAGGATAATACTATGGTTTTCGGTTATTTCCCTCATATGTAGGGATCTATGTCCTTCCGTATGGCGGTGGTGGTAGGTGGTGGTGGTGGTGGGATTAACTGTGCGAGATCGTAACTATTGCTTAATGATCCTTGCCATGAAACGGAGAAGGGAAATGTTATAGTAAGTAATAGTAAGTGAGTGTGGTGCATGGGGATTTTCGTATTCCAACTTTTTCTGACTTGACCTGGGCTGAACTTTTACTTTTTTGATGATGGAGGTTAGCTTAAGTAAAGATTTGCTTGTGCCCAATGTCTGGCACTAACTACCTCCAACCTCCGAGCCTGCTACTACCCGGCCCGGGTATTTTTTATGTTATTATTGTGCATAGTGGGAGAGGGAGTTATGGCTAATGCTTAATGCTCAAAGTCTACATATTCGACGTGGTTGGCATTTGCCGTTAGAAATCATGTAAACTTGGAGGCAGGGTGGAATTTTTTTTCACTTCGGGGAATATTAGAATGAATTTTAGGATGAGGAAAAAAAACGGGGGAAAAAGTTGTCTATTTGACTTTTGGTTTTGGGTAAGAATTTCTCGGTTAATAATGTAAAGTGGGTAAGAGGGGGTAAATATTGAGAGGAATGCTCATATTCTTTCCAGTTTCTAGTATCTCTTGTGAATTATAATGATTTAGTAGATGAGGTCCCATATGGGTCCCGGGTCCTGTTTTGTCGGAGATTTCTAGTTTTTTTTTCTTCACTCTCCTTAGTTTTGTGGTGGAAATGCTGGGATCTCGTGTGTCCTTTTGTTGTGACATTATTATGGGTGGTGGTGGGTGTAAGGAAGTGAGTCTCTTGCTTCGTCTACTTGTACATTTGACTTAAAATATGGAAAAGTCAAAAGTTTTTTGTCCTTATTAAGTGAACTGAACCGGGGATGTGTATCCTTGGAGGGAGATGATGAGGATGGTGCAGATATAGTCAATGACAGAGTTTAGAATGTGGAGATGTTCAAGATTTTAAGCATCCCTGTTAGTCTCTGATGATATCCCTATGCCATTTCTGTAGAGAGACCAAAAGACTCCATGTGTGTCAGATTCGAGTATTTGTAAGAGAAGAATTTTTCTTGAGGAGGATTGTGGATCAGAGAAGAGACAAAAAGATGTTTCTGTCCCCAAAAAAAATTGGGTTTGGTATATTTTTTTCTCCATGGGATTTTGAATATGTGACAATCCACAATCTGGCTGTTTTTAAAGGTATGGAACGTTGAAGATGTTTCCTTGGGTTTGGGTAAAAAAAAAGTTTTACTTGACACTGCCACGAGACTCGTCATATTTTATTTCTATGACAAAATCCATGTATGAAAAAGTACAGAGACACACATGAATGAACCCCGGCCTTAACTTGTTCATCACCCTTTTTCATATCTGGGATGAGATTTCTTGGGGATTTTTACCCGGTTTTTTATGTGCTCTTTTTCTTTTTCAAAGAGATGTTTTTAAAATGTGTGTGAATGAAAGAGAGGCTGGTGGGTGTATTTATTTTATGATGTGATTTCTTATCCGATTTCTAGTCCATTCTTCCATCTTGATCTTTTAAGAAGCCATGCATTCTCCCAGGGCACACGACGCACTCTTCTACTTTTATTCTAAGTTATCGTATGGACTACATAGGATTTTTTTCCTGATAAGTTTCTCATCTATTTGAAATTTGAATGATAAAAAGAGCTCGGAAGTAGTTAGCAGTCGAGAAATGAAAAGGATTTGTTGGTATCAAAAGAAATATGAGACTTGATCTAATAATAAAATATGCATCTTGTGCATTGATATGAGAAAAATTACATAAAAGCTCCTTCACATACATTTATTATGTAGTTTCATTCATCTCTGAAATGTTTAAGATGTAGTTATAGAGTTACTATAGGTTCATCAGTGTTGGTGGTGGTGGTCGTAATACTAGCAAGTTTAAACATTTTTCAAACTTCCTTATGTTACATTTCTTTAGCCCGGCTCAAGTGACAATGACACGCTTCACTCTATAGTGCAATCCCTATACACTGTATGCACAGTAGTCTAGATTCTAGATGATTCTGATATTATATACTCTACATAGAGAGTATTTTTTATATAAACACACTCGGGTTGAGTAGTTGAAGTCTCCAGTCTATTATGTATATCTTTTTCCCTTGTTTCCTTTACAGTCTTTTAGGTTGACGATTCCAAAATTCTACATATGAATGCATAATGCATCTTTCTTATAGAGAGAGAGAGAGGTAGGAAAAAAATTGTCGTGTCTTCATTAGGACTACTTGAACTCGGGTGCACGTGTCATCCATTTCGTCTGCATATGTTTAGAATCACGAAGGCTCTATAGGATGATATCGCATATCTCTGTGGCACTATATCCATCGTCTATCCAATACAATGTCAGATCCATATGGACGTGTAAAAGAGTTCCTTACTAAGACTTGAGTGGAGTAGAAATTGAAGCCGGATTATATTTCAGACCCAATTCACCTCCTTGTGTTGACAAGGTAGGAGTCTTGTACACTGACGAATTATTTAGCCCCGTCTCTCCAACTGTTAAGATGTAAGAGCATTAGCTCTAGTCCGTTTAACACCTTGGAATCGATATCCCTCCTCTGGTCATTGAGACTTTGAAACAAATAGAAAGAGAAAATCGATCTGAATAAGCCGACTAGGCAGTGTGGGTATTGTCTTGTAGTGCACCAGTACAGGCTACATGTACGTTCACCCGGTGGTGTGACTTTTTAATGCGGCCCGGGAGGGTTTTGATGATGACCGGTGAGTGTTTGTGGGACACTTGGAGTTGACGATTGGTGACGGGCTTTTCTGTTACTTACAGCAGGCCGCTTTGGTGGATATGAGAGGACGATGGACTGAGAGGGACAATCGGTCAAGAGAGGATTTTATATTTAGCTTTGATGATGGTTGCGTGGAATGAGTAGATTAAGAATTTACAAACTTTATTAATGAAGATGCATTTTTAAGATTAATTACGTGAGGGGAAGCTTTTACAATAGAAAAGGGGAGGTTGCATACTGGCTAAGCGTCTACATGCCCATTTCTGGGTAACTGTTGATGAGGACCTTTAGGAAGGTCATTGTTTATTAGGCCGTGTCATGATCACATATGGCCTATTCAGTCTAGTTAATCGAATGAGCTATTCAGCTTTGAAATCGGTTAAATAGGGAAAGAGGAGTAGAGAAACAGACAGACAGACACTTTAGCAAAATTATGTGTAAAGAGGGGATGATAGTTATATAATTTGAATTCATTGGACTGGATCGGGTATTGATTTTTGACAAGAGTCGTCATCATTGTATCGCATTGCAAGTCAGTGTCAAAGCCAGTGTGATTTTGTGTATATTTTAGTTACGAGTCTGACTCTTTGTTGATGTGATGACATTTTTTTTGAATAGGTAAAAAAAAAGTCAGACAACGATTACTTTTTTCACGGTTCGTCGATGAGTTGAAAAGTAACAACTGACTTTTTGAGTTTTGTCAGGCTCGAGTAGAATAAGCCATGAGAGCTGAGAGTGGCTCTGCGTTTTTACTAGCTCTTTTGGTATTTGGTGAATTTATTGAACCCTTTGGTTACAGGCGGATTGAGTTTAACTCGTAGTAAATTTCGTTATTGGATCCACGAGGGTTTATTTAGCACTTTGTACTATGGCTCGTGGAGAGCTTAGAGTTTCCTATTTCCTTTAACATACCAATACCAATACCACACAGCCATCATCACCGCTATTCAATATCAGTACCAACAACAAGCTCATCCAAGACCTGAGCTTCCATGTCGAGTTGTCCAAGTGACTTTTTCAAAGGCTTTTTCCTTCCCTAGTGTCAACTCAAGTAATGGCTAGTGGAGTTGAACGTGACTTGGAACTTGGAAGTTGAAGGTTGTGTTTTTTTTCGCAGTTGAATATGAGCTGTGTATATTTTGTCATGATTTATTGTCAATCGTTTTGTATGTTTGAATTTATGGGGACAGTTAATTGGGAGAATGAGTTTCTTATCGATCAGCTCATCTGGTATTTTGCATATAGTGAATGGAGCACTGAGTAGCATGTCCTTTGGCTCAAGTGTAATTTATAATGTATTGGGAGTATTTGGTATTTGGAACGTGCTGTCGTAAAATCAATACTAAATGTTCCGTGTGTTTGGGGAGACAAGGCTATTATCTATAGCAATATATTTATCAAGAGATATGGGTGAAGGGGGTTATTTATATGGGTTTGAAAATCTCCTCCAGCTTTTATAGGATGATGTATGAATGCATGTTGATGATTCTAGGCTTATGGGGAATGGCGGTGGTGGTGATGAGGTATTTGGTAGTGGTGGAATATTTTAGAGCTGTGTATATGAATTGGGGAAGGATTTTAAAAGTCAAAGTGATGAACTATTTATTGTTTAAACTGTAAAGTTTGAAACTCTGTGAGAATATAAAAAAAAGATACGTATCCTTAGATTTAGATCATGGACGTATGTGTTAAAAATATATACGAGAGAGAGAGAAGGAAAGAAAGGACGGAACGGACGGAGCGATTCTACGGCGTTTTTTGTCCATACCGGATATTCCAGTTCATTTTTCACTGTTAATCTTTCCCTCTTTTACAATGATTTTACAATGGGGAATAGATTTAAGTGGTCGAGGATGCTACTTTCAAAGTCAGACCAGAGGAATTCCATTGCCCTCTTTGCTAGATCCAATTCTAGATTCTATAGATTCTAGGGATCCTCATAATCCATTATTATGTCTAAATAATTAAATTAATTATTATTTAACACTAGCTGACTTAGGTAGGATTTAATCTTTTAATAGAAACTTGAAATGGCTCATTCTCAGCTGCTATCAATACAGGAAGAAATAACAGTATGTGATAAGGTCGCATTTAAAATTTTTAATTGGAGCGGACTCTCAGGTAGAGTCGGTTGATTTAATGAATTTGAATGACAATATTGACCATATCGATAATGCTGAGTGGAGAACATTGTTATACTCAGAATACCATAAGAGTACAAGGCTTCTCAGACAAAAGTCCGCATTGTTGTTTATAATAAAGTTGATTTTAGTTAGAGACTTTGAAAATTGATAAAGTGTAATCAGTTTCCACTTGAGTGACACTGACACAATACATGAAGATATGACTGCATCTCTAATCGGGTTGGCTCAATCCGATAAATAATATGATGGCTGGATGCTCTATTGTGCAGTCGGGCTATGCATGCGGAATTTCGATAAGAGTTTTTGAAAATGCAATTACTCTGTCTTTTGTGTCCAAATAACAAGTTTAGTGGAGACGACACGGGTCTATAGTAAATAAACGAGACGTTTGAGTTACGGCTTTTAAATTCTCGAGCATATTTTTCCTGATTCTACAATCTCAAAAAAAATTGGCCCTTACAAAGTTACTACTACTAAAGTAACTACTACTAGACATGTGTGTTTTTGATACAAGATATTATTATTCAAAAGCAAGGTAAATCATTGACTTGGACTCTGCACAAAAACAGTCTAATGGATTTCCCACACCGCATTTCCCTACTCTGCTCAGATAATCGTCTCAATTAAAGGGAAAGGCAGATGCACTCAGCTATTTAAGCCCAAGTGTGTGTCCGTGAAAAAAAGTCAAGATATTCAGCTTGAAGGTATTGGAAAGGATGCAAAAAAGATGAGGACAACATAAGACAAGCCCTGGAGGGTATTAGGAGATAAGGGTTAATAAAGTGGCCTTCAGTTTTTAATGCCCTTGCCCCCTTTAATATGCTCCAGTGTTCCACAATTACAGACTCTTTGCTAAGGTAGTTAGGATTACAAGGTAGATTACACGTACATATAGAGAGGGGCCCATGCTGCTCTCTGGGCTGACGATTGAGCCGGGTGCCGGTGGTTAGGATGGCTCATATCTCCTCTTGTATCAGTTGTACATTTATAATATGATTTTTGATTGGCCCGTTTAGTATGGTGCACTAAAAAAGGGTTGATTATCGGTTCCATGTGAGAATGCATAAGGTATGATATCGCTAATGATTAAAAGTAGTAGTAGCTGGTGTGGGGATGAAGAGGATATAAAGTTAATACTTGGCCCTTCTTTGGCCCAGTAGAGTCCGAGGAATTTGGAAGAGGGATAGTAAAAAAAAACAGGAGTATTTCTAATCTATGAAAGTAGATGGGAATTATAGGAGCTTGAAATAGATTCTTTATATATTTGATGGAGAAATATATTTTGGATTTTTTAGTGTGTTTTGTAGTGTTGAGAAATAGTTTTCCATTTCAGTTGTAAGATGTTGTATGATTCCTTAAGAAATGAGTTAGAAGAGTTGAGGGTGATTTGTTCAGTGTTTGTCGGTGTGGCACGAGTCTGAGGAGAGAGAGAACATTTGGTGGATAGAGGAATCGTGGAAGCCAGACTAGCACGGGCACATTCCCTCTTATTATTATTATACAAGGATCAGTTTTTTGGAGCCCTTCATACATTTATTTTGATAACTCCCTCAAGGGCTCTTCCCGTCTACCTGTGTTCTTCCTTTGATTACCGTATCTTATGGTGGTCTCTCCTTCTACAACTAACTTACAAGGGCTCTATTCTTGAACTCTGGGTCGAGCCAAGGTGGCTGATTTTTTCCCCTTTAAGAAAGAGTTGGAGCTTTGAAGAGTTTGAAGGGAATCTTGATGTGGTCGTACACATGGTCCATGGTCTTAAAAAGCGAGAAAAACTACATCTAACCGTTCTCATTCCTTAGAGCCATAATTTATAACGTTTTTGCTACACGCTCTTAAAAAGTTGGTAGTGGTGGACTTGGTCTTGAAGGAGGAAGGGAACCTTGACTCCTTTATCATGCCACCCGTTCTAATTCCATGTCATCCTACTGATGGTAAGTGAATTTATAGAGTTTCAAATTTTTTTAAACCTGCTCAATCAATCCTACAAACATAGGATCAAGGGGTTAAGATTAGAACGTTGTGTCCCTAGGTGGATTTTATTTCTCACTCTAAGGAACTTGTTGTTTATATTTTGGATCCATCCATAAGGTGTGTGTGTGTGTCTATATATTTCCAAGACTTGACAACAAGTTAAGAAAGAACTTGCACTTTCAATAACAACACTAGAGAGAAAGGAGTTTGAAGAAGGAAAAAATAGTTTAAAGCTGAAAGTGAAGTCGTTTCAGATGTGGCAGAGACGATGCCATAAGGTGGATGTGGATTTGTGGATAGTGAACCGGTGAGAGGGCTCTTAAAAACATAACGAAACTGGCTCATGCCATCCCAAATCATCAACCGTACCAATCCATGGCAGAGTTTGCCATCCTCGAATATATCTTTGGTGGTGGTGGTGGTGGTGATGAATATTTTTTTGACTACCGTAATTAGGCAGGTGAAAGAAAAGGAAGGTAGTAGTTGGATGTGTTGGACGCACCGAGAGGTAGCCAAATACCTAGAGACTCAACCTTCAAAATATAAAACTCTTCTATCTGACAACGTCAACGCGTATTGGGTTTAAAAGTTTTTTTTCATCCCTTGGGTTGATTTTTAGACATCGGTTTCTTTGTCAGCTTAGGCTTCATTTTTTGACCCACTGATGAGAGAGGAGAGGCAGAGGCGTGTGCTGCCCAGGCTTTTAAGTATGAGCAGTTTTTTTTAGCTCTTTGTAATTAGTAAAGAGGTCTTAATTATATGCAGATTCCCCGTCCACCCTGAAAACCTTGTTGAGGGAGATTAATGGATCCTTGTATGTTTTTTTGGTACTGCTTAGAATGTCATCTACTTCCTGGTTATGTCTAGTGGTAGTTTCCATTGATGTAGGTAGGATTTTTTTATTATAATGATCTCATTTCACGGCTCCATGCCCTGATTACTAAGCCAATAAGCTCAGGTTACAGATTGATGAGAAGATTTTTCAATGATTTCTATCCTGGAGAACCCGGAGTGGGTTGTGTGGTATGAAAACATCTGGATTTCCTTTCTCGGGTGGGCTCAAAATCGTAGAGAGACGCTTATCAGCTTTTACGTACGGTCGGTATGGGCTCATAATAATAAGAGACGCACTTGTGTTGTTTGGGATCATTGTATTCATTATGGTCGGGTGGTACTTGCTCGTTTGTGGGATCGTTCCTAATCGGGTTTGCTTATAAATATAAATACATAAATTAAAAGAG
This sequence comes from Agrenia bidenticulata, assembly GCA_034694785.1. Taxonomy (NCBI): domain Eukaryota; kingdom Metazoa; phylum Arthropoda; class Collembola; order Entomobryomorpha; family Isotomidae; genus Agrenia; species Agrenia bidenticulata. The sequence goes on from JAQFYM010002431.1 coordinate 9,527, forward strand.
TCCCTATGTTTTTGTGGTGGATAATGGGGAGCTGTTCCTCTTAGAATCTCAAGTATGCCGTTTTTATTCTACTTTTTGGCTTGTGTGTTTTTTCCCCTGCGAAAGGATTATTTGGGGATGAGATTATCAAAAGAGTAAGGCCTGGTGAATTCAAGAGGTTTTCAGTACAGAAAGGTGGAAAGGGTTATATAGTTTTGGAGTTGGTATTTTATTTAGGCAGGGATGAGGTTGTTGGTAGTTGTGGCTTAGGAGTAGATGATAATATTTAGTGCATGTGGATTGGGGCTGTAAATGTTGGAAATGTTGGAAAGATAGGAATTAGGAAACAGCTGTTGCTTCCCTGTGAGGAATTTCACCGTCTAGTCCATTCAGCTTGGGCTTTTTGAGTGCGTTTCCCTCAAAATTTCCAACATCCACATCCCACCAAGTACGGATATAGATTATTAGATCCGGGGGAAGGTATTAGAGAACCGGTGGTGGTGGTGGTTTGTAGTCTGGGACAAATTCAACGAGTTTATGGGCTTAGATTGTCGTAGGAATGAAACTCTTGTTTCTCCACCATTTTCAAGGATTCCGAGGAAATCATAAAAGGATTCACCCCTTTCTTTTCTCCATGTAGAAACTGGTCGGTTTTTCTAAACGTTTTTATAGTAGGATTAAACCTAGAGGTTGACTGCTAGGGCACTTTTTGTCAGTAATAGGGAAGTTGTGCTACAGTGATTTTATTTTTGGCTTTGGATTGTGACTGTAATTTCTCCATCTCCCCTTGTAGTTTTCCTAATGTTTTCGACAGTGAGACAAGGATCGGAATTATATGTTGTTGTTCAAGGTGATTTGACATGGAACTTTTCATTAGATTATCAACCATCTTTGGAGGAAAAGGTGTGGTATGTACTATAATCTACTACATGAGAAGATTGGATAGTTTTTTTTTAACAGTTGGAGATGTTTGTCCCATAAAATTGGTCGAGGCAGCTAAAATCTAGAATGATCGTATTTGAATAGAAATTCCCCCTTTTCTATAAGATAAGAGAATTGTTGTTTAAATTTTAAAGTGTTTTATAAATATTTCCTTGTTCCTTGCGTCTCTCTCTCAAGTGGCGGTGGTGGTAGGTTGGAGGAGATTGTCATTTCAATTGTATTCTTGGCTTTAAAAGAGGTTTTAAATGGTTAAATAGGAAGTACCTTTTGTACCAATAGACAAATAGGAAGGAAAGAGAGAGACTCTTTTCCTTTGGCATTTGGCATCGACCGATAGGGAAAATATAAGGCCACGCGACGACATGTGCTACACGAGGCAGTCAGTGGTGGTGGTGGTGGCAGATATACTTTTATGGACTAGATATATGATGAATAATATTTTTAACCCTTTGATTTGGGGAAAATATAAGTTGTTAGCCCATTCTTTAATAAGAGTGTATAAATATATGCTTGTTTATTGGAAGGAACTTTTGCCCTGTGCACCTTTTTACTCTTGAAAAAAATCCCGGTGTGTTCTCCAAGTAATAGCTATTATAAATGAATTTGGATCTAGAGATATACTGAGAAAATGATGTTTTTGTTTGTGGACGGATCATCATAATGTTTATACACGGGAGATAATAACAAAAACCCCAAAGTGTGCTCTCAAGTAGGGATTCCGTATTTTATACATTTCGTCGGTGGTGGTGGTTGTTGTTTTGATGCTTCTACAGTTTCAAGTTGTAACCGGGCATGTTATGTTGATACTGGTTTTAGGGTAGTAAAATAAATACAAGTAGGCATTTATGTGCGATGATAAAAAATACCCAATGGGGTCACATAATTCCTTTAATGAAAGATTCTATGCGGGTTCAATTGCGTTAACTGGTGATGAGTGATGGAGGATAGGAAATCAGATCTCTTTCCATCCCATTGAATCTTTGTAATAGCTAATCTCTCTCTATGGATCTGCCTAGTCAAGAGGTGAGTTCCTTGATCACCAGACTAAAATGATCTCCATGATATCGAGACGATACCTTTTCATAAGCCACACTCCCAATACCCGGTGTCCATGTCAGTTCGATTTCGTCTCTAAAAATCCCAGATCTCTGCAATTTCAAAAGCTCTGTCTCCTTGAGCTGTGAGTTTTCAAAGATATTTCCAACCTCTCTCTCTTGGCTTGGTCCAATAAATTACTCAGAGGATACAAGGCAAGTTTTATTTTAAGAGGTAGTCAGATATAGCCAAAGTGCTGTATAGAGAGCTAGATTATTTTCATGAAAGACAGGAGGCAGTAGACCAAGCCAGGTGCTCAGGTTGACTAGATTATTATAATAGGTAGGTGAGGATTTGGGAAGATTATTACAAGAACACGAGTTGGCCTTCTTCTTAGTATCCCATAGATTCATATTGGCTATTGGTTGTTATATTTTAAGGATTTTTTCAAACATTTTTTGCTCCCTCTACTACCAACTCTAGTCTGGGATAAACTACATAAAAGAGAGATAGAGGAGTGAGAGCTTCTGAACCAGAAGTTGAACCGGAGAGAGCGAAGGTTATCATAACATTATGTATCTACTCTTTTATTAGATTGAAGATGAGCTAGGAATGGGTAGTTAAAGATTAGTAAGCGGGAGGCGTGATGTTAAAGAGTCTGGAGAAAAAAACCAGGGTGGGATGGATCCAACTTTTCGCTGGAATTAAAAGTATAAGGAAGGGAAAAAATTAAACCGGGAAGAAGTTGTTATAAGAATAAGACACTCGGGCATCCTCATCAAGCTTGCAAGTTTGAAGAACTTTTTTTTTCTCTCTGTCTTGAGTCGTAAAGGAAAAGAGGTAACCTTCTCGTCAATCTTGCACGAGCCGGGGCAGGTGGGATTTTTTTTTATTAATATCTACTACTTACTACCAAAGCTATATCTGAGCCAAGGTAAGATGGAAGTAGGGCTTAATCCGATCGGAGACACGCGATCAAGGCTTAAATTCACTCCCTTCTGTCTCTCATAAGGCTGGAGAAGGTCAGGTCAGATGAGGAAGGACTTTGAAGCTGACACGTGACCTAGGGATATTTTTAAGGATGGGTTTATTATTTGCATAGGAGGATGATGGTTTAAAAAAAATTCCTCTAGTCTACCCGGCGAGTTAAAGATGACAATGGAATATTATGGGCTGGATATAATTGACATGTGTAAGTACCGATGGCTACTTAGAAGTTGCTTACCCATTTCGCTAAGTTCTCTTAAGTTCCAGCTGTCTCTGGTGGATTTGAAAAGAGGTGAATTGGGCTGGTCCTTCTTCCTTATTTTTCCACCGGGAATACCTTCAAGGAAGCCGGGATAGGGAAATGATAAGTGGATTTGGCTCGCGTGCTCCCTCCGAGAGAGACAGATCAAGTTTCAAAAGGGTCATCACTTCACAGATGAGTCCAAAGGGCATGGAGAGGGCTGGACGCATGCTGCAACATTTTATACTACGGCCAAGTTGCACACACCGAGTCTAGAGGATTCTAAAGATGTGTCCATGAGCATTAGCCCGGCTTGTTTGTCTCTTCTGGGTCAATAATGTGTGAGACAGATTGAGGGAGTTGGACACGTCATATTATTATTACTAAACACTAAATGGTAAAGAGTGTGGCTGCCACGAGCCATCTGCATCTTTCAATCCATGTCCCCATAGGCTCTCTCGTTGTATTAGTATTAAAATTTTAAAATGTGGTCAAGTATCTGTGCAAGTCTGTTTGGAAGCGGTGGTGGTAGGCAGGTCTGCTCTTCTAGTGTCGGTATGGGCTGATGAAAAATGTAATGGCGGAAGTAGTTAGGATATTTTGACTTGGGTGAGAGAATGGCCTCTTGGACGCAGGGTCTCATGGCGGAAGTGTTTTCGGGAGGACGGAAGGTTGGGTCAAATGACCAAGTGGCCAGCAGGGGCTGAGAGTAGGTTTTTAAGGCACTTAAAGTCCTATAAATAGAAACAAAGCGTCTGTGTATGAGGAAGTGGGTAAAGTGTGTGTGTGTGTGGGATGAAATGAATAAGAAGTGTAGGTAATCATCATTACATGTTACAAAATGTCAGAGATGATATTCGGGATGAGAAATTGTATTTAGTATTGTATGACGGATGGGGAAATTTTTGAGATTACTTAACTAACTGATTTTTTTTTGTATTACAGATGCATGTTCAAGTCGATCGACACCCAAACCGCGGCCACCCAGTCCGACGCTAAGGCCAAATATCACTATTCAGACGTATACGTGTCCCCCCGAGTATGATGCTCATTACTGCTTAAACGGTGCTACCTGCTTTACAGTCAAGATTGGCGAGTCCATTCTATATAATTGCGAGTAAGTCGGAGTTTACACCGTTTTTTAATAAATTACTTTTAGGGGGGATTTAGACTTTTTTTTTATTTTAGAGGTGTTGAGATTTTAGGGTTGAGTTGTCAAGAAGCCCTTACCTGTCCTTTTTTATAGAAAATGTCACTTTTTATTGTCTCGTGTGTATATTCTCTCTCCTCGACAGATCATTAAACTTCCCACCTGATCATTTCCCTGAAGCTAAAGTAACATGTCAGGTTTTCCCCTAGTTTTCCCAAGACGATTTGCAAGGTTTGAGTTCGTGTTAGGTGTGTAAGCTGTAACCTGTCCGTTTACACAGTTAATTGCTGTCATAACTTCTGCTGAGAACGAGTCACATGTATGAATGTGAAACGGGCTTGTGTGTGAATTGCGAAGTACTCTAAAGAAATGTCTCGAAAAGCAGTTGAGAGAGGAGAGTAGAGTTATCTGAGATAATCCCGTGAGTTTTGTATGGGGAAAAGGGATTTATAATTTATTACACCTCGTCAAATGATCATTAGCCCCGTTTTATGGATATGAAAATAAATCTCTCATCTCTAACAAGGAATTTCCATGAGGGACTTTGCTTAAGAGGGATTGTAAAATTTAGGGAAACCTACCCCCAGGACCGTAAGAGAAATATATTACAGAGGGATGAGAGATGAGAGTTTTGAAAAGGCAGGGATTAGCTTGGGATGGAATGTGGGTATACAAACAAATCCAGTCTGGGGATTTATAATTTGTTCAAAAGAATGGAAAATAGAAGAAGGTAAAAGAATGGCGTTAATCCGACAAATCGTATGCAGACCATGTCCCGTCTCATTCACTTTGTCAAAAGTTCATCTTGGGAATATTATTATTATTATTATTATTATTACTACTACTACAAGTAAGAAGTAACGAGACTCGTGGGAGATGATGTGCTACAATCTACAATGAAGATTATCACAAGAGAACACTGGGGAACTTTACGGTGTGTATCCACTTCTTAGAAAATATACTTTGCCTTTATTGTATAATTGTGGACGAGAATTTCAAGAGACGTTCATTCAGAATGGAATCCTTTTCTTTTTATGATCTGTGTATCTTGTTGTGGATTGTGGAGGCTAATTTCATTTCATCTTGCTTTATCAAGTTGGTCGAGGTTCTCTTGGTAGGGCTTTTTTTTCATTGCTCTTCAGTGTTGACGAAAGGGGAAGTTGTAAAAATTTTAATAATTTTAATAATGGAAATGATTGAGACGAGCTTGAGTTTATTAGAATGTTGTAAACTTATATTTAATAGGGAGGTTGCGATAGAGGGAGTTTTGGCTTGTGATTGTGGCTTTAACAAAACTCATTCATAACATTGGGACAGTTTGAAAGTTTGAATCAGAAGCCGAAAATCACAGTCTCTCAAGTCTCAACCTCCCTAATACTAAATAATTCGGGTTGGAAATCTTAAACAATGCTGTTAACATTGGTAGAGCCACAATCAGAAGTTAAAAATCACTGTATCTCAACCTCCCTATTGGTTTTAATGTTTTTAAGGCTGGGTTCACCTTGTTAAGAGTTTGATTCCGGGTTTCGATAGATTTTTTTTAAAAGAATTTTCAAAATGATAGAAATCCATTAGGTGAATGGATGAAATAACAGTTAATTTTTTTCCCCTCTATATTCTCAGAAGTTGATAATGATATTAAGATAGGATTGTTGTTCTATTATATGTTTTTGAAATATATAGGAAGAATTTTACAGAGGGGATTCACCGGTCTAGTTGTAACACATTTGAGGAATTGGCACTCTCTCATGATACACATAGGTCATGGTGGGCATTGGGCCGGAGCGGATTTCATTTATTTGTTCACAAACCAGAAAGAGAGGTTGCAGAAATAGTTTGTACTTTTAGTAACAGCGGAATTGTGTATCACAAAGTTGAAGAGGAGCTTTGGGCTTCTTTAATATTATAATAGAAAAAAATTGTTGCATCTACTTCCTGTTTTTTTTTCATCACGATCAAGATTATGGATGCATTATAATTGTAGTTGTATTTATTTCCATGTGTATGAGTTGAATTGCGTAGGTTTCATGGTAATGGATTCAAAACTGGGAGGAAGTTAAGTTAGCCGGGGAATTCTTTGAAATATCGGTCATTTTTAGGATTTGAACCGTAATGGGCTTTTGCTCTTTTGAAAATGTGCTTCTTCAAAAGCTTGAGAGTATTATAATAAATTACCTATTAGTAGATTAGGGAATGGGATTTTCAAAAAGGAAATTAACAAGCTCTGGTGGTATATAAAAATGAGCTTAGAATTTATTATTTTTCAACGAAATCGACCAGGTTGAACTACTAGAGAGGGATCGACCGGTGTGGGTCATACCTTGAGTATAATTTTACCCAGGAGGTGTGTCGGACTTTCAGAAAGTGTTATATATTGACTTGCCCACATGACAAGCTGGGCTTCTCGGTTCTCCGTTTTAAATGACTTATTTGGCGAGTGGAGGTAGAAATTTTGAAAAAAAAATTTTTTTAATGTATTTACAATAAGGTATAGGGTTTAAAAATATTTACAGGGAATAGAATGTTGATTGGTTTAGTAGATGGTAACTACAAGTAAAAGTAGACAGAGTAGAGAATCCCACACATGGATTTGTATTAATATTAATTTCCATGTGGATTACTAATTATTATTTTTTGTTCTCTTGTTAACAGGTGTGCTGAGGGTTACATGGGCCAGCGGTGCGAATTTAAAGACTTGGATGGCTCCTACTTGCGTGAGTACTTTATGGATCTAAAATATTGTGCATGAAATGCTTGAGAACTAGTGTCGTTGTATTTTATTTTGACCATTTTGAGGTAAATTCTATGTAAATACTAGTGTTAAAAAAATTTGGACCAGCTAGGTGTTCCTCAGAGTGAAGATTCCCTTGGGATTGCTGATTTATTCCCGAATCCTGATCCCACCTCTCCTGACGAACCCTCTCCTTCCAACTCCCTCTTAACTAACGCTTACTTGGCCTCTGTTTCAAAAGAAGTGTCTCAAAAGCTGACACAGCTCCTATTGTATATTGACATCTCCAAATCCTCTATCCCTCTTGTGTCCGATACTTCTGGTAAGGTCTCTATTTCCGCTAAACATCTCTTCCTAAAATCCCTCCTCAACGGCCCGAGTCCTTCTTCCTCATTGAGCAATGCGTAAAAATGCATAATTATTTATTATGGTATTTCTAAGGGATGTGGGATATTTTCTCAGCTCTGGTTTCCAAGTTGCATTCTTTTCCAAGGGATTTTTTGGTACGAGAGACTTAGACTTCTTTAGAGAAGAAAAGGTAGGGGAGAGATGTGTGTGTATAATCGTAGTAGTGTTTACTTAGGGACTCCTGAATTCATTCCCGAGCTTTATGAATTGAATATTGTGGTTGATATGTTTGGATAGGGATTTTGAGAGAAGAAAGTCACATCGACTCGTCCCTCAAACACAGATGGGAGAAGAAAACGTGTCAAAAGCACGACTGTGTACATTAATATGTCTTTTTGCCCTTTCCTCGGCTCATAAAGAAGTTTTAAAACATTAAATCGAGCTTTAAAGTTTTTTCTAATATAGACTATAGCCTAGAGAGAGGGATCTTTGGAAGTTTGAATGAAAGGGACTGAGTTAGGTGGCTTATGATATTATTATTATTATTATGTTATGATGAATGGAAGGATGGAATGTTTTAAAATCATATTATTTTTATCTCTTTCCTTGGAGTCGGCGACGAGAAAGTGTCTTGTGACTTTTTTATATCTCCAGCCTTTCGGTCGTCTTTGAAGGTTTTGTCATAAACTGGTTATGTTGTGCTTGTGGGAACAAGAGAATAAAATGTGTGAGAGGGGTAGTGAATTATTGTTATGAGATGTTATTATCTCTTTAAAGGATTATGAATGGGTTGAAAAGGAGATTTCGAGAAAGTATTAATGGACGAGATATTTACAGTGGGCTTCTTTTTTTTTATCAACAGCATCAAAACAACGAGCTATGTTTGAGCAAGCGGGTGTTACGGGCGGTGCAGCAATCGTCATCATCCTTGTGGTCATCGTTTGCTTTTATCTTTATGTTCGGTCTCGGAGAAAATCCAAGATCAGGTGAGTGGAATGACACAATAGAGATTCGAATAATACATTCAGTAGGATTTTATAGTCTCGTAACGTGTATTTTGTGATTAAAGGAGTTTTTTATATTTTTTATAGACGTAGGAGTGCCGATGTGACAGACGGTATTGAAGTTGATTACGAGAGGTACGAGAGGAGACCTTTTAGCCAATTCTACTATAATAATCCTAGCATTAGCATAAGCCAAAACCTCCATAGTCCTTCTACTCTGCATCATCAGTCAGTAAGTGATTTATAGATTTTTTTTTTAAATTCCTCGTTTTGATTTTGATTGAGAAATGTGGGATTAACAGTTTTGTTTATGATTATTAAAGGACACGAGTGGAAGGTTAGAAAAAGTTGACATCCCTCTGCCATCAAACTCCCCACCGCACCATTGCCTCAAGAAAGTCGAACCACCGGACCCCGAGCCAACTGCATAGTAATTTAAGAGATAATTTAAGATATCCTGTTAAAAATCGTTTGTAGTTCCTTGTTCTTACAACTAGCCTAAGGTCATAGGTTACTCTAATTAATATTGTTACGTCTAGAAAACTGTGTACCTTAAATCATCCTAAGAAGAATCCATCACATCATACCACCATTCGTCTCTATTCGGTGTTGCTTCAAACCGAGACTAGAAACTAACAATCCGACCCTACAACTACTGGCATCCTCATCATCATCATCATCTGGTACGTCGAACTTGGTCCATCAGTAATTAACAGGGAATTTAGGGCTAGTACACCACAATAGATTGCGTCTAGTGCAATTGTACTAAAAAAAGTTAACTCTTGAGGAGAAACGTCAAAAGATTATCAAAAGTAGGAAAGAAATTTTGTGACCCTCTTTGTATTCATCAGTGTTTTTACTCTAGAAAGGCTGGTCCTTGCAAGTTTTAATTAGAGATTTAGTGACTTTCATATGTAAGAATCGGTAGACAGCATTGCAACAGGCGGGTTTGCTGTTGTGATACACAACTACTATAACTATTACTGTTGTACTAAATCGTGTCATTACTAAATAGGGTATAATATGTAAGGAATAATAAGATAGAGATTGTGGAAGGAACTGGAGCACGTGCACAATGAAGAATGCATTCTTTGAGGAGAACCTGAAGGTGTAGGCCAAGCCATTGTGACAGGACTGATTTTTTTCAGGAGCACTTTCTAATGCTTGTTGATCAGAAGAACTGACTGAGAAATGGGATCTGTTGTTTTGAACCGAATTAGATTACTCTGAAGAATTTTCATCACAAGATAGACTAAACGTAACTCTTTTTAATCTGATTATCGCTAATTTTAGAATCACTAAAATTCTGAAATCATCAAACAACTCATTTCAACTTGTAAACTGATAGCCTTGCATTCCTTAAAAAAATGATACCGATGGTTCCTCTGACCTACACTGGCTGAACTATTTAAACCGTTTCTTGGAGTCTTTTTCCAATTAAGGCATGTAGACTGACTGACATAGTCTGGCTATTCGGATCAATCTTGACAACGAAGGGTTGTTCAGATTTGCACACACGATATCCGTAGAGCGTAGTAAATCTCACCTCAATCGCCATCAATTCCTTCAGTTCCTTAGCTGAGAGTCACACCTTAGATATTCTGTATTTAATTGCGGTATTTAGAAATTGTGCACATGCGAAAGTATGTTTCATGGATTGGCTAATTACCAAAAAGTAATGTGAATAATTCTGCCGTACTTCCCATCATGATGGAGGTCGTAGCGCATAGAAGTATTTGGTTCCTAGTTACTTTTGTTAATGAATGATACAAGACTTGTGTGTCACTCTCTACCTCGTTAATGGTGCAATTTTCCGAGTTTAAAAATCTCCTCTGTATTCATAAGGACAAAATTAGTACTTAAGGTTTCTCCCCTTGTTACGTCTTCTCTGCCCCCCTGAGTACATTGTGTGTCACATTTAGTGTCACATTGTGCGTGTAAGTTAATGTAGGGAAGCCATTTGATGTTTTCGTTCTTCTTAGGATCCCGTTATCCCAAAATGCCTGTAATCGCTGAGCTCTCAGTGTCTTGCTAATTGTGTTCTGTTTCCAAATTACAATGTTCATTCACCTAATGATGTTCGACTGAAAGCCCAATTGTCACAAGTTCGTAGTATAGGGCGTGATAAATGTAACTAGAGTTTTCCCCCCTCCCCTCTCATCCCAATAAGTTACGAAGGACGCGGATATTTATTCACTGAAGTATTCAATTCAGGTTTTATTTAATTACGGGTCATTACGTCTGCGCTCACTTGCAATATCTACTGTCTACTATATGTTCACAATTAAGAGAGAAAGCTCAGGATTTCATTCCAGTCTCCAATATTCAGTTGGCTCTTGTTGTAATTTTGTGTTTACATTTGAAAAAATAATAGAGTTTCTCTTGTTTTGGTCACACTTTTGGAAATGGTACTATAAAAAATATTTATATTCAGTACCAAGATGATATGCCGGTTGTGCTTGGTACATTCCGTGGACGGATTCATCTTGGATATGATCTTGTCTTCAATATTGACTTACTCTCCTTATGTATTGGACTTGTGTAAACTGTTGTTGTTGTTGTTTTTTAATCAGTAATCAGTTTCCCATATTTCTGCGGGTTGTGACTTATAAAATTACTTGCCATAATGAAATGGTGTTCGATTTTGAAGGGAAAAGCGGAAGTGCTCATAGTTTCGCTCTATAGATCCACTCGGATGTTATAATACGATTAATCCGCCATGTTACATTTTACAGTTTGCCTTTGCACGAGAAGCGTAGCTGGAATTTCGTTTGATGTAAACTTTTTAAGAGTTTCCCTTTGAACATTAAATTGAAGTGAACACAGTAACGAATATTTTAACGATGCCCTCTTCTTGCTCATTTCTTTTCAAGTTTGATGAGTCGGTTGTGTTCAGGCTTCAATTGTACTGAAGATGATATCTAACCCTACCACCACCGCTAATTATAGACCGTGTCCTGTGGACATTGGATTTTACGAGACTATTATAAATATATATATCTATAACTCGGGGAGAAGATACCAAACTTAAAAACTTAACTCTTAGTAAGATAATACCGCTATGTTTTATTATTTTTGAATTTACGTTAGATAGAGATAGCTATGTGTACAGCTTCGGAGGGGATGGGAGAGAGGCGTGGGGAGGACAGCCGATGGTTGCGTAATGATACTAAGTAGAATATACTGTATTTTGTAAACTGAAGAAACTGAACAATTTTGCACATATATATGAAACTGCCTGATAAGTCATGCCTTATTTAACTTATGTAATAAAAATGTCGTAATTGCTACAGATACTAAAAAAAGCTAGTGTTTAAATATACTAATCATCAAATACCTGCATGTATGTACTGCAAACAACTACAATTGTCGAGTCGAGAGAGAGTCTTGTATTAAGGGTCCCTTTGTGAACAGAGACTTGTAGGGACAAGGGAGATGAGGATGATGGTGGATAACGAGAATAAATGTAAAATACTGAGGGAAATTAATTCACTTTTATCTCATCATTTATTTCATTCCTCATACCGTTCTTAATTGTTATCAATGGGAAATACTGGGCTTTACTATGTGCTCAAATAGGACGACGACCTTTCGAGCTTACCATTCAGGAATGAACGCTTACCGGCTTCTTTTCACAGCTTGAAGAATGTCAACATTTATAATTGTTGACATCTTATAGGCAGTGATACATTAAATGTCAGTCATGCTCAATTGGCCGGGTAATGCGGTGGTTGACAGTTTTCTGTCACCAATCCACTTTTCCCATCACTTTTTATTGAAAATTGGAGGTCTTGGATTTTGGAACTCTGTAACCTGTGTAAACGTCCCCGGGTTAATTACTTGGTCACAAGGTCGAAATCGAAAGTTTAATTTGGAAAAATCGCTAATTCTTGACAATGACTGGAATATCTAGAAATTAAGAAAAGCTTGACTCATCGAGCCAAACGTTTTCTAGTTAAGCTAAGATCGAATTTTATTATTCAATTCTCGAGTTCAATTTCATAGTAATTACAATTTTTTTTAATCCGTTCAACTATCTCCCACTAAGTGGCTTCTCATTTACCTTGATTATAATTAATCCTGTTCTCAAAAGCTCAAATAAATACCACAATCTGAACTTGGGAATTTCAGTCTTAAGCCATCGTCAATAGCGGTAACCCAAAGGAGCAGCCACCAACATGCCTCACCAGCCAGTAAGGACAACGAGCGACTTCCCGATCTTCATTTACAATCTCTTGACTTACATGGGAGTTAGCAGAACTCATTTACAAAAGCTTCCTTCCGGCCAGATCTTAATCCGACCCACCACCGGAGTACCGCTAACCATTTACTTGGTACTTCACATTAATGCCTGGTGTAAAGGCATCTACGTCATCACACTCCTTGCTGGAGTTTGGAATTTCGAAATGGAATTTTTCGACTACATTGCAGCATTGCTTTGGCTCCTCATCTTCATTGAGGTATGCCTCGGGGATTTGCTGCTCATGAGGACACATCCGTTCTTCGAGGTCATTACTGCAGGCCTTGTGCTTCAGGACGAAATCCAAAGGAAGTTGGGGTCCAAGGGGGAAGCATTTCAGGAGAAGCAGCATTCTTCAACTGTGAAGAAGGTGGCATTTCAATGGTAAGGCTTAGGAAGATTAGGAAAATATTTTTCAAGTGGTATGAAATTTTGAAATGCTTGTGATTCCCTAGGGTGATAATCTTGTTGGGAATCTCTGCCTGCATTCTTCAATACGCATCCGCCCCTAAGTACTGCATCTTTACGAATGCATTGATTGAGACAGACACGGCCCTCATAAACTGGATCATGGGGTTACATGACGTGGGCTTCATTGTGAGCGCTTGGATGCTGTACGGGTCAAATATTGCGATTCAATCCGTGTGTGGGGGACAATTACAGCACTGTCTCAGGTTTATGGTCCACCAAGTCCAATTACTGTCGAGCAAAGGTGTTGAAAATATTGGACAACCTAGAAGGAGAGATGTGTCAAAAGATATGTCAGTTTCAGTTCAGGTTCGACCAGTGGGCGATGGAATAGCAATTACTCGGGGGATTCAACCAGGGTGTAATTACACAATCGATGAGTTGATTATTGATTATGTAAAGCTTCGATTATACTCGGACAGGCTCAATGAATGCTGTAGTAATAATTTCTTGGCCGTCCACGTGATTGCATACATACAGATGACTTGTGATGTTTTCGTGATATTTCAACTGCTCAGAACCCCTGGGTCACAACCGTCCGACGTAGCCTATTTCATTGAGGATTGTATTGTGAGAATTTTTTAGCAGATTTTTTATATCAAGGAATGTAGTTTTAAAATGTTGACATTTTGGTGGTTTCAGGTGTGCACATATCTTCTGTACAAGTGCTTCAAAGCGATTTCGTTCGTTGGGGAAGCGTCGGATGAATTTCTGCAAGCTTTAAAATTGTATGTCATCCAATCGAGCCCGCGACGCAAGTACCACCGGAAGGTGCTCAAGTCGTTTCCCCGAGTTGTGATGAAGCTTGGGCCGAGCATTTGTGGCAAAAAACAACAAACCGTTGGCAATGCTTGTATGCTTTTGATGAACTATTATATTATGGTCGCACTGTGGTAGGGTGTAGGGTCTTGAATTTATTAATTACTAGTTAACGCTTATGGCGATGGTAGATTAATTATAATGTATTGTGATTTCGAAACTGTATATTTTTTATGAGTTTTTAGCCCGAGCCAGGGCTTATGTGATCACCGTGTCTGTCTGTCCGTCTGTCTGTCATCACGATAACTCTCTT